>JAZDUH010000023.1:1847500-1902500 GCA_036419115.1 Scarus forsteni
TGGCAGAGAAACTTCTTTCTCTTTCTAACTTGAACTTGAACCTTGTTGGCTGGATAGTGGACTTCTTGACTGACAGGTCACAGAGTGTAAGGGTCAATGGTGTTTTATCCCCTAAACTGTTTTCCTCCACAGGCTCCCCGCAGGGCTGTGTCCTCTCTCCATTGCTTTTTATCTTGTACACCAGTGACTGCAGGAGCATTCACAGTAACAGGCATTTTGTTAAATTTGCAGATGATACAGTGATCGTGAGTCTTTTGGGTCAGGATGAGTCTGAACACGGTCCTGTCATTGATGATTTCATTTCTTGGTGCAAAGATTTCTGTCTGCAAATTAACCCATTTATGCCCAAATTTTTTTCTGAGTTGTAAGGCATATAATTTTATCAGTTGAGTCCCTCTGAATCATGTTATGTATTTCTTTTTTCAATTTTGTACTTTGTTTTAAAGAAAATAGCATTTTTATGACTTGCAACAATTGTTGGCAGTAGTCACATAGCTTGTACCGAGGTCACTGTTTCAGAGTCCTGCAGCATGGCCAGGACCTCTGTTACAGAGTACCCAAGGAAAGGACAACATACATGATAAATTTGTATTTTGGCCTGTTATTTTATGAAAATTGTGTGTGTGGGAGTGTGCGGGGGGGGGGGGGGGGGGCATATGAATGGCCATTGGCTATGATGAGTGTGTGTGAAGAAAGGTGCACTTCCAACTGCACATTAACATTTTTGACTTTTTATCACATTATTATGACTTAGTATGTATTTATTTATTTTTAGTTCCCTGATTTCCTTTTTTTAAAGTTGCGGAAACAGTTTTCCACACTGATGTTAGTTGACAGAGAAAGATTGCTTAGCAAATAGCAAGAAAATTTATGGTAACGTATCAAAATCCTACAGACACAGGTCGTGAATACCTGTGAATTTATTTAGCTTGGAAGAGTACTCTAAGAGGACTTAAATGCACCAGTGTTCATCATTCTACAATTTGAAATAAGTAAATTATGAGAAATCCTGCAGACAGTGTTTTCCTTTAGCTAGTTACAAGCTATGTCCCCACAGGCAACTTTTGTTGCCACTCACAGAAATAAGCCCATGAACAAATAAATATTTATCCCAGGTAAAAAAAAAATGGTGGAGGGTTACTCTAGAGACTTAAATGATTAAATAATCATAAATATGTTTTTGGGGAAAGCATTAGAAATTTATGAAAATGACCTCTTTACAGGACAATTTGCATCCTCCATGTCTTCCACTGAAAGGAGCAGGAAGCAGATGATGTCATGTGACAGGAACTACTTGAAAACTATATTTTATAATCCAAAATCTTTATCCAAGTTGTCTACCAACACATAAGTGCAAAAAGTTGCATTACTAGTGCTGACATTTTTTATTGTGAGTAGAAAATGACGGTGATATACTTCGGCAACAATTGTTGCTGGTGGGGCAAAATGGGTTAATGTTTTAAAAACTAAAGACATGATTGTTGATTTTAGAAAGTCACAGCCCAGTGTCAGTCATACTGTCATTAATGACAGGGATGTTGAGATTGTTTCTCATTACAAATATCTGGGAACAGTCATTGATCATTTACTTCGATTTGAAGCCCATACTGATGCTGTTTGTAACAAAGTCCAGCAGAGACTTTATTTCTTGAGAAAGATGAACACATTCAAGGTGTGTAAGGTTCTCATGTCTCTTTTTTATCAGTGCTTTATAGAAAGTGCTCTCACATGGTTGCTTGGTTCGGTTGTCTTGCTTTGTCTAGTAAAAACAGACGTGTGAATCTGGTCAAAGTAGCGAGCAAGGTGATCGGAGTGCAGCAGCCTCAGCTGCAGGATATCTACAGCAGACGTGTTCTTAGCAGAGCCCAACAAATTCTGAACTTCCCTGATCATCCTCTGTTTGCTGAATTTGATCTTCTCCCTTCTGGTCAACGTTACAGAATGTCAAAAACCAAAACTAGGCGAGCCAGAACTTCTTTTATTCCAGTTGCTATTGAAAACCTTAATTCATTGGCCTGACCAGGTTTTCTTTTCTTGTGCTTTGTGCATCTTGTGGATAGAATTGTTGACTTTAAGATTTTAATCCTTGACTATTGATTGACTTTTATTGTATCTCTTTTTATCTGCTTTATCTTGTATGTTCTTCATTACTGTTTATCTCCTGCACAGCACTTTGATGACTGAATGCACTTTATAGGTTTTGCCGGACTCTTACTCTTTGGCTTTTTGTGGTTTAAGTGCCGTCCTTTTTCACTTGAGTTCAGGATTTTTCCAGATTTTTTTAATGTCTGTATGATTTATGTGTTATCATGTACTTGTGTACTGATGCCTGCTGCTGAAAAACAATTTTCCCACAGGACTATAATAAAGTTGAAGTTGAAGTGGAAGAGCTTATCTAGTCCCGTCCCCATTTCCTCAATATTTAGTCTCCTCTTTTTTCACATATCATCAGATTTTAGTAAATTTTTATTCCATTTACAGAAGTCTGACATAATTCTTGATTATCTTTTAGTGTCCATATTTGACCTTTAATGTCCAATCCTTTGTTCCATATACGGCATAATTCATGAGTGTCTTTTTTAGGCTCCTTGCTTTTTTTTTTTTTTTTTTTTTGTTAGTCCCGGTTAGTGATGTTGGGTGGTGGGTCCGCGTTGTTTTTCTTTGTCACAGCTGTGGCTGTTTTTAAAGTGCTTTATTTAGCTGGTTAAATAAAGGTTAAATAAAAATAAATAAATAGGTAATTTATAGTCTAAAGTATACAGTTTAAATTCCTTTACCTGTTGTATAATGCAATTAACCCTCTAATGGATTGATTTTAAAATCCTTCTCCTGGTTTATTTATTTGCACTTAATGGTCTTCGGCCCATGTTCTTTTATTTACATTAGTTTTCCAGGATGTATCCAGGTTCCTCAGGTCTTTATATATATATATATATATATATATAGATATATATAGATATATATATATATATAGACGACAAGCCTTAAGCTTGTTTCACATTAATGAAAATTACTTTATATATTAACATGGATATTTTTATATTTATATTTAAATTACAGATTTGAATAAATAATTTGTGGTAGTATTTATTTTTTCAAAATAAAATAAATAAATTTAAAATCACACTCTAATGGAGGGGCAGCACCCAAGCACCCTCTATTGATATATATATATATACATATATATATATATATATATATATATATATATATATATATATATATATATATATATATATATATATATATATATATATATATATATATATATATATATATATATATATATATATATATATATATATATATATATATATATAGATAGATAGATAGATAGATAGATAGATAGATAGATAGATAGATAGATATAGACGACATGCCTTAAGCTTGTTTCACATTAATGTAAATTAATTACTTTATATATTAACATGGATGTTTTTATATTTATATTTAAATTACACATTTGAATAAATAATTTGTGGTAGTATTTATTTTTTCAAAATAAAATAAATTTAAAATCACACTCTAATGGAGGGGCGGCACCCAAGCACCCTCTATTGGCTAGATATATATATATATATATATATATATATATATATATATATATATATATATATATATATATATATATATATATATATATATATATATATATATATATATATATATATATATATATATATATATATATATATATATATATATATATATATATAAATGTATATATACATACACTGCAAAAAAGGATTTCTAAGAAAGAAAAAAAGCTTGTTTCTAGAAATGTGTTCTTATATTTTACCTAAAAAGAAAAATTATCTTGACAAGCAAGATGTGTGTTAGAAAAAAAATCTTATTTCAAGAGAATATGTCTAACAAAATCTTAATAAGAAAGTACAGCTAAAATTAATAAAGTATTGCTGTAACAAGCCACAGCAGTGTTGTCATGAAGTCCCAACAGAAGAACAAGATTATTTTACTTATTTTAAGATTAAGATCAGTTACACAATTTCTCAGTTTAAGAAATCACACAAATATAAGTTCAATCCATCTGACCATAGAGTTATCTGATATGCCTGTACCCAGAGGCCGGCTGGAGTGTACCCGTACACTCCCGGTGTGGAGCCAAGCTAAGCTAGCGGCTTTGGTTGGAAGTCTCTAAAAATAATTGGTACTGGACCTACAGTCAAGAGAATGGTCTCTACCTGCTTGTTATGGACTGGGGACTGAGGTAAGACACCGACACAACGAAAATGTTGGAATATTCCTTTAAAAAAGCACAGAAAACTGCATTTTCTGAGGATGATGGCTGAGTTGTTGAGAATTATGCTTTTGGAGCTGTTAGTCAGCTGGTTTGACTTCTTAATAAATGGTAAGCAAACAGGATTGTTTCTGGTGCCTTGATTTTAGATAAAAACACATTTGTGTTTTATTTTTAAGAAATTATGTCTTATTCAAAGTTCATTTCCGTATTGTTTTTCTTGGAGTTGTAGGATAATTTCTTTAAACCAGCTAAATCAGAAAGGCATTGTCTTATTTTAAGAAAATCTATCATATTCCAAGACTTTTTTACTAAATGAAAAACATGTCGATTCTTAATTAAGTGAAAAAAAAAAAAAAAAAGTCTTGAAATAAGCTAAATCAAAAAGCAGAACACAAAATTTAAGTGAACTTTTCTAAAAAACAAAATAACTATGCTTGTAATAAGCACATTTTTCTCAAATTCAGGGCAATTTTATGGAGTTTCAAGACATACTCCATCTAGATTTATAAACTAGTTTTAAGAATTCTAGCCAAGCAAAATTTCCTTACCCCATTGGCAGATTTTTTTGCTCAAAACAAGAAAATTGTACAAATTTTGCTTATTTTTACTAGGGCTGTTTTTGCAGTGTATATATATAAACACACACACACACACACCTTTATTTTTTTAATTTCTCTGTGGAGTAACCATGAACCAAATTAAGGTGAACACCTGATGAATTTATGAATCTTACCATACACAGATCTGTCTGCAGGAGAGCAGATGAGAGTGAAGAAAAGCATCAGTAACGTCGAGGAAAACGCCATCACTCAGTCAGTCTCTCTTCAGCAGGAGGACCCCGCTGAAGAGTGTTTGAAGAAGGAATCCAAAAACCGTCGGTCAGTAAAACAAATCCACACTTCGGTCGAGTAGCTCCTGTGAGCAGCTCTGCAGGCTGAGATCAAGTGAAGGATCCTGCAGGTGAGGAGAGCTTTCAGTAAGGCAGGGTCAGATAAGAGAGCATGCAACACCTTTATTACTCTCACATCTTTCATATGAGTGTGAACTGATTTGATCTCTGTTGGACAATAAAGATGGAATTTACCAGAAACAAAAGTCAGAGTTCAAAGGAGTCATCAATGTATCAACTCATAAAAGCTTTTAAAGCCTGCAGCCACTGCTCCCAAAAGATCATTTCTTATTTAAATATCAGAGATTTTAGATGATGAAGTTATGAATTTATGATAAAGCAAACAGGTGAGAGAGTGATTCATTTACATTCTTATCTGTATAAACTTTATGGTCCTGGCCGATGCAGCTTTACCTTCCGGCCGACACCTTGAAGATCAGCGACTGCCTCTGCTCCTCTTATATCTGGTCAAAGGTAACTGCTTATCTGAGTATTTGCTAATATCCTAACTGCAGTTTAATCATTCAGAGGGATTTCCTCACAGCAGGGCATCTGATGAAGTATCGTTATGAGGAAAAGATTCACTTTTCATTCAGCACCATGAATCCATATTTATATCATAATGAAACGTTCACCACCATCTGTACAGCTCCTTCACTGCACCCTCTGTATGTTTGTAGTTTGGTTGTGTTTCTGTGCTTTTTTATGCCTATTGTTTAATTTGTATATTTTTTATACATCCCCAAGCCAATTTTTCACAGTTTTTTACCCATCTTATAATTTATTTTATTCCTCCTAACTTCTGTTCTTATCCTAATTATATGTTGATTGTTTTTGCACCAGTTTATTACGTCAAATTCCTTGTATGTGCAAAAAAACTTGGCAATAAATATAATTCTGATTCTGATTTTGATCAGAAACGTGTCAGCAGATACATCTTCAGTCTGAAAAAGAGGAATAAAAACAGAGTCGGTTGGTCTGAGGTCACATTCCTGTTTTCCAACTTAAAAAACAAATCTCTGAGAGGTGAAGGCTGGACCAACGTAGCACAGGCTAAATAATTAAAGAGTGTGAACGTCCTAAGCTGACATGTCTGACAGCTTCATATTGGAAAATATTCAATAATCTGGGAGGAGCCGTTTAAAATGTTTTTCAGGGGCAGAACCTTTAAAACAACAGCAGCTTGTGATTGGACAATCGTTCAGCTCATCACACTCATCGCAAACCAATCAAAATCAAGCAGCACTGCTATGATGTAGCATCCATACATAAATGTAGCGGCGAACAGCTAACCATTAGCTGCTACAGCTAATGGTTTAAAAGAGCAAACAACAGTTAATGTTGGTTAGCTTGGGCCGCTTACTGTTGTTAGCGGCTAACTGTTGTTAACCATTATGGCTAATGACTAACGGCTAACAACTGTTAACTGTTGTTTGCCCTTGTTAGCCCTTAGCTGTAGTGGCTAATGGCCGTTAGCTTAACTACCCTTAGACCATCGTTTCTCATTAATTTATACCACACAGATGTGTCATTAAACACTTAAAGTGACATGAACCTCATCAAAGACAATCCCTACGAAGTAAACTTTTGAGGAGAGCAGATTTTGCCAAGTATCACTGAGTAACCATGATAACCATGGGCTAACCGGCATTAGCTGCTCCTGCTGCTCTTCGCTGAGTGGGCCGTTAAGCATTTGGCTGAGTGAAACCGTTGGACAATGAAGGCTGGACAGAGAAGCACGATTTCAGAATCAGGCAGATCTGTCTGCTCTGCAAGGCTGTGAACGTCCCTCTTAAACAGAAAGCTAACAAGGGAGTCAAGTAAATCCCTGCCAACACCAGGAGAGGCAGGATGCACCCTGGACTGGTTCGCAACCAATCACATGGCTGACCACATCCTGACTATCAGATCCAGTGTGTGGAGCTCCCCAAGGCTCCTCCCTGGGTCCTTTTCTGTTTCATGTCAGGGTCAGACTGCACGATCTATGTATGATTATGGCCTGACCCCACAGACGGAGGCCACAGACAACCACAGACCGGTGTGGGACATCACACAAGTCCACGACAGAAAGTCCAGCAGGTTCGATTTTTGTCCTCCCGTGATATGCCCCTCCACGCCAGAGACATCGACCAATGAGAGCACAGAGAGCTCTGCATGTGCGACGATGTAAACACCATCTCTGCTCTGATGATGAAGAGGAGCTACCACAGACTGAAACAGAGGAACAGCAGAGGAACATGGAGAGAGACTGTTCACACTAACATCTCATTCAACTCCATGTCTGGAGACACAAACCAAAGTCCTGTCCTTCAACACAGTCTGTTTGTCTTCAGTGCTGCTCCTCCTTCTTGGGTCTATGACGAGAGCTAGGCTATGAAATAAAGTGCTTAAGTGACGTTAAGTTCAACAGTCTGGCAGCAGGACAGGGGAAAACATGGGGGCTAAATACATGAGGTGATTGGAGGTGATCAGACACAGCTGTGGAAGAACAATCAGGGACCAGGTGAGTTAATGCCAAACAGGAAGCAAAGCCTACGGAGACAAGAAGAGACAAGTGAGTTTTCAAAATAAAACAGGAAGCACCAGACAAAGCATAAAACACAAGAACAAAACAGGTGACTTAACTAAGCATGATAATCACACTTTTTTTCTCTGAACCAAACTGGATTCATCTGTAACAGACAAGTCTTCCCCCGATGAGAGGGTTCAGTGTGGTTTAGCTAATCTTCATCAGCCACATCAGAGCCCCTGACAGCTCTGGATGCTGAAAAGGTGTCTGACAGGGTGGAAAGGGATTATATGGTTTTATCTTGAGGAAGTTTGAGTTTGGGACTAATTTTGTTCCTTGGGTTAGGCTTTTATATTAGCTCCACAGGCTTGTGTCAGGACCAACAGCATCAATCCTGAAAGTTAGAATAAAATCAGAATAACTCAGCAGGTCTGTCCACGAAGCCCACTCCTGTTTGCCCTCTTATGATAGAGCTGTTGTCTGTTGCCTTAGAATCTCATCCTGATGTCAACCAATCAATCAACCTTTATTTGTATAGCTCCAATTCATAAGTGTTATCTCAAAACACTTTACCAAAGACAAACTCTTCATTTTCTGGATTCACATGTATGCATCGATTCATATACACACATATAGAATACACATATACATATATATTTACAAATACATACATCCAAAACTCAACATGAATCCAATCACCAATCATGAAACCCTCCACCATGCCAGGGAGAAGGACAAAAGTCTCTAACACATCATTGTCCGTCACACTGTCAATATATCCTTTTTTTCCTGAAATAAACGGTGAGAGAACTGGTATAAAGGTCCCATATTTTGCTCCTTTGCTGCAGTTTCTTGATGGATTCTTGATGTCTTCATGAAGCAATGAATGAGCATTGTTTCTAGACTCACATAGCCCGTCTGGTGGATCAATAAGGTCAGGTATGCAAATTAAAAAATTATGTTATGTAACAGTACATCCACAGACTCATCAGTTCGTCGAATACCATGACTTTACATGTATGCAGATTGGTAAATACAGGTTTTGTTGTCTACTATCACCTTTTGTGGGCTGAGAGGAAAGGCAAATACCCCAATTATGTGTTCAAAACTCTTAAAAACTGTTTTTTTTTTTTGCATATTATAGGACCTTTAACCATGCACAGGTTTGCTGTGTCCTTCTTCTCTCCCCTTGATAAAGGATGCAGGCTGCGCCTGCAGTGCATACAAGGCAAAGCTCACTAAGTATAGTCAAGGCCTATCAGACAATTAATGCAGATAGTCTTGAGATTTCATTGAACCTGCACAAATTCAAGACACCCTGTGCCAGATGCAGCAAAGCAGCCCCAGAACATAACTGAGCCTCCTCCATGTTTCACAGTAGGTACAGTGCTCTTTTCTTTGTATGCTTCATTTTTGTATCTGTGAACATAGAGCTGATGTGACTCACCAAAAAGCTCCAGTTTTGTCTCATCAGTCCAAAGGACATTCTCCCAAAAGCTTTGTGGGTTGACAATATGCATTTTGACAAAATTCTAGTCCCACTTTTTTATGATTTGCTTTCAGCAGTGATGTTCTCCATTCAGTCCACTTTGGCTCAAACAGTGATGGATGGTGTGATCTGACACTGATGTACCTTGACCTTGGAGTTCTCCTCTAATCTCTTTGAAGTTGTTCTGGGCTCTTTGGTTTCCATTCGTATTCTCCGTCTCTTCAGTTTGTCATCAGTTTTCCTCCTGCAGCCACATCCAGGGAGGTTGGCTACAGTCCTGTGGACCTTAAACTTCTGAATAATCTGTGCAGCTGTAGTCACAGGAACATCAAGCTGCTTGGAGATGGTCTTATAGCCTTTACCTTTAACATGCTTGTCTATAATTTTATTTCTAATCTCCTGAGACAGCTCTCTCCTTAGCTTTCTGTGGTCCATGTTCAGTGTGGTACACACCATGATACCAAACAGCACAGTGACCACTTTTCAGCCTTTAAATAGGCAGACTGACTGATTACAAGCTTGGAGACACCTGTGATGATAATTACAGGACACACCTTAGTTTAACATGTCCCTATGGTCACACCATTTTAATCTTTTGTAGGGGTACGAACATTTTTGTCCAGGCCAGTTTCATAAGTTTGTTTTTAAAATAATTGTTGAATCACAATTCAAAAGCAAGGTCTGATTTTCATTAATTAATTTTCAGTAAATTTTATTCGTTATTACTTTTGACAGTTACAGACTATTTCATTGATCATTGTGGGTTTTTCTTACTTTAATGGAAAGGTACCTGCATTTTTTTCCACATGTGTAGAGGATAACTGGACCTACAGAGTCTTGAAGACCTCTGTAGTTTAATTTAGTGTACACAGAAAACTTATTGTACAAACTGCTATCTGTCAGATAAGCAGGACTTTAACCAGTTTAGGGCAGTCATTGTAATCCTGAGTAATTCCTCTAATCTCTGTAGAAGAACATTATGATCTATGGTGACAAAAGCAGAACTTAGATCTAGCTAGAGAAGTACCTCCTCTGAAGCTGAGACTGGATCTTTAGTCACTGTGCTGTGATGAGCTCTAAATCCTGACTGCAAGTCCTCAAGCAGGCTGTTGTCTTCAAGGAAGTCTCACAGCTGATCAGCCACTACTCTCTCCAGGATTTTTGAAGCAAATGGAAGGTTTGAAATAGGCCTGTAGTTAGCTAATGTTCCCGAGTCGAGGTTAGGTTTTTAAGAAGAGGTTTGATAACAGCTACTTTAAAAGACTGTGGCACATAGCCTGTTGATAGAGACATATTTATTGTCTCCGGCAAGGACGGACGGACGGGGGCAAAGATCTCCTTGAACAGCTTAGACTGGATCAGGTCTAAAGGCAGGTTGATGGTTTAGAGGAGGAGACAAGAGAATTTAGCTCCTGAAGGCTAATTGTGGAGAAACAGTCTAACTCTGACTACGTTTAATGGTACGGTAGGTTCAGTTGAAGACAGGGAGTTGCTAATTTTATCTCTAATTTTCAGAGTTTTATTGTCAAAGACGCTCATAAAGTCTTCACAGCTAAGGGCTAGAGGAATCACAGGCTCAATAGAGCTCTGACTCTGTGTCAGCCTGGCTACAGAGCTGAAAAGGTATCAGGGGTTGTTTTTGTTTTCTTCAATTAGTAAGGAGTAGTAGACAGCTCGAGCATGTCTTAAGGCTGTCATGTAGTTATGATGACTTCCCTGGCAAAGTTTATTTGAACCCTCCCTTTTATCGGAGCGCCACATTCTCTCTAATTTACGGGTTGTTTGTTTAAGTGTACGAGTTTCAGAGCCAAACCAAGGAGCTGTCCTCTGACGTTTAATACTTTTTAGTCTCAGTGGGGCAACGAGTCCAAAGTGGATCTTAGTAGACTAGCCGAGTCATCAACAAGCTGATCCAGCTGGGAGGGGCTAAGGCTAATATCACAGCTGTGAGGGGCTAAAGCTAATATCACAGCTGAGAGGGGCTAAAGCTAATATCACAGCTGAGAGGGGCTAAAGCTAATATCACAGTTATAAGTTGGCCAATTTATTGAGTTTAAGGCAGCAGGAATGGCCTCTCACAATTTAACAATAGCACCAATGGACAGATTTCATCTCATCACTGTTTTCTTACACAATGCAAAATCCTCTAAGATGTTTAAGTTACTGAGAAGTGATTAGATAATAAATGGTTTTCGGGAAAGACTTTTATGTCATTAATGTCAAGGCCATATGCTAAAACAAGATGAAGAGTGTGATTAAAGCGATGGGTAGCTTCACTAACAGACTGAATGAAACCAACTGAGTCTATTAAGGACATAAAAGCTGAGCTTAGACTTTCACTTAATTTGTCAACATGGATGTTAAAATCAATGAGTATTTTATCACAGCTAAGGATCAAGTTTGATATAAATATGTTCTGGTATACATCAGTATGGAGTAGAGACAAAGGTCTCTCTATACAAAGATGATCTTTTATTGTTGATATCTTACTCTATCCCAGCAGCTCTTCAGTTGTTGAATCCTTTGGTAAGATTTCTGGGTACAAGCTCATTCCTTATTAAAGTGAATTTGTCTGTTAAATAGACAACAAAGTTGAATCCACTGAATACACTTCCATTCAACGTCTCTAAATCCAGCTCTGTTTATCTTGGTGTGCATGAAGATGTATAACAGCAAATCTTTATATGGAAAATTTTATGGCTTTATTCTTAAGAAGATGAAACTAGGCTTTGACTTTACTGCAACATGTGATACATTATTATAGAGACTTGCAGAACAATTTTCCCTGAGGAGACAATAAAGCTAAAGCTGACCTTGTTAAATCAAAAATCACATAGGTCCTCAAAGTGCATTTATGATCAGCATACCAAATAAAAAGTGATTATCCGAATATCAACAAGCAAATTCAGTTAAAGGAGACATATCATGCTGATGCATGATTTAATACTTACATATAACAGAATAAATTTGAAAACAAGACCTTACACCCCCTTCATTTTCAAAAAATGAGATATTGTATTTTTTCTGATATCCTAGAACGAGATTTGATGCCTCTGAAAACAGGTCATTGCGAGATGACCGCAAGATTTAAATCGTTGTGACGACACGAGGTACATTTCTTTTTATTGGAGTAATCTGATAAAACACTTCCTCCTCTGTGATGTCCATTCGCCCCAAAACCATCACCGAGGAACACATCCACCAGCAGGGATATATAGGTCCCTAGCTCACACTCACTCATTACCAGCTCTGGCCTGTAGGGGGACTCAATATGCAGTTGCTGCATTGAGCCTGCCGGAGATTACAGTAGAAGAAGAAGGACAGGCTGGCTCAGCCCCTGATAGAATTGACCAATCAGAGCACAAAGGGCTGTGACGTTGCAAGGTAACTTTAGGTCATCCTCAGATCCGAGTGTTTCAACGTGGGCTTCATAATGGCCTAAAATGAGGATATTGAGAACGCAATTGTGGTGCAATGAAGGAACTAAATGACTTGTACTGAGGGCAGAAATGCTTTACAGGCATCCTAGTGAAAAGGAGAAACAAGCATGATATGTCCTCTTTAAAACAAAACTGAAGCTCTGTGCATCATCATCCTTGTGAGTATAAATTTGATCATATCAGAGTTCATCCACAGTCTACTAACAGAAAACTCAGTGCAGCTCCAGAAAACTGTTGTTTTAAAATAATCAGAGGGGACATTTTTAAACCTGATTCACAAGTAACTCAATAACTCAATGTAACACAAACATTTAGCATTCGGGACGTCACTGACCAAATTTTGGAACATAGCTGAAGATTTAGTGAGCCCAAAGAGCATGACTAAATATTCATAGGGCCTGATCTGCCAGTATCCCGAATAACGAGTGATAAATGGCATGAGCAAACTAGAATAATTGCACATGCTGTTCATGGGCGTGTTGCAAGTGATCTACTATGACAGCGTGTTCACTTGACAACAGGTGCAAAAGTGGTGCAGACCGCCTTCTTTACTGGAGGATTTTGCGTGTGCTACCAACTGTCTCCATGGAGAGTTTGGGAGAGCAGAGTGACTGTAACTCGAAAAGAAGTTTGGAGTCATGGAGTTGGAGGGAAATAACCACACTGGTGAACTCCAGTAGAGACATCTCTGCATTGCCAGAAGAAACAAGGTTTGGGAGGCCATCTGTGAAAAGCACACAGTTCAGAATTGGCATTGGTGGATAGATGATACCAGTTTGTACACTTGAACAACAAGTCCTCTGTGTACACTAACGTAAGTTATAGGGTTCCTCAAGGCTCCTTGCTAGGTCCAGTTACCTTCTCCATATATTTGCTTTCCCTCAGTAATATCATGAGGAAATACTCTGTTAATTTTCACTGCTACGCTGATGATACACAGCTCTATGTATCACTGAAGCCAGGTGAGACAAATCAACTATCTAAACTATACGCATGTTTAAAGGACATCAGGACTTGGTTGGCCAGAAATTTTCTTCTTCTTAACTCAGTCAGAGGTTATTGTGCTGGGCCCTCGACACCTTAGAGAATCCTTTTCTAATGATTTAACTGCCATAGATGGCATTAGCCTGGCACCAAGCACAACTGTTAGAAATCTTGGGGTTCGATTTGATCAGGATTTATCCTTTAACTCTCACATAAAGCAAATTTCCAAAACAGCCTTTTTGTATCTTTGTAACATCGCTAAAATCAGGCCTATCCTGTCCCAGAGCGATGCTGAAAAGCTAGTCCATGCTTTTGTTACCTCTAGACTGGACTATTGTAATTCTCTAGTTTCAGGCTGTCCTGAAAGCAGCACATGTACTGACTAGAACTAGGAGAAGAGACCACATTACTCCTGTGTTAGCTTCTCTGCATTGGCTTCAGTAAAATCTAGAATAGAATTCAAGATTCTTCTTCTCACCTATAAAGCTCTCAGTGGACAGGCACCGGTCTATCTTAAAGAACTTGTAGTGCCGTACAATCCCTCTAAAACATTATGCTCCCAAAGTGCTGGCCTGCTTGTGGCACCATCAGTCTGTAGAAGTAGTATGGGAGGTAGCGCCTTCAGTTATCAGGCTCCTCGTCTCTGGAACCATTTACCAACCACAGTTCGGGAGTCAGACTCCCTCTCTACTTTTAAGGTTATACTGAAATCATTCCTCTGTGATAAAGCTTTCAGTTAGGGATCAGCTTATAGTCCAGAGTTTCGACTCATAGTTAAGATGCAATAGGTCTCGACTGCCAGGGGGATCTAGCACATTGGGCTCTTTGTCTCTCTCTCTCTCTCCACATCTGCTTTTGCCCCTTTTGTTTTCACCTGTTGCCCCTTTTGTACGACACCTGTCTCTGGCTCGTGTCTTGTAGGTGGCCTGGGATTCTTGGTGGAGACTGCTGTGGAGTCACAAAGCCTCAATAACTACAATTATAGACATGACACATATTTGGCCATTTCATTAGGAACACTCCAGTTCATTGTCATTATAGCTGTTAATGTAGATAATAGCATGATCTCCATATCCACGGTCGATTCATCTATAGGAACTATTTTTATCACCACATAGACATGAGGACCCTACTGAAAACCAGATGTAGCATCTCAAGAGGCTAACCTCTAATAAATCAGACCACAGGTCTATGGTTCATGTCCCTAACTTTAGTTCTTACTTTAGTCCACTTGTCTCCTCTTACCTCCCTTCCTTCACCCTCACACCAACACAGCATGGTGTGGATTTGCTGTTCATCATGAGACTGGGATCCACATTCAAGATTTCCTGCTGCTTAACAGAAGGTTTTTTCTTGAGCCATGATGGAGGGATTCATGATTGGCTATATGGATTCATGTTCCTGTTGGATGGATATATTTGTATATATATATATATATGTATATGTGTATCTTTATATGTATATGTGTATCTTTATATGTATATATCTATGTGTCAGGCAGCTGAAAACTAATTTAAAAATGCTTAACACCTAAGTGTAAATAAAACACTTAAAAGGCAACTAAAATTGTTTAAAACCAATATAAAATAATAAAATAGTTTCAGGTGCCGACAACGCCACCTAGAGGTTTTTGAGCTCTAGGACTCTCAATAAAAAAGGTCACAAGTTCTTTAAAAACCAGGGGTGAGCAGAGTTAAAAAAAAACACAAACAAGGGTGGAAGTCAGGGTTTATTACAATAAAATGTTTTTTTTATAGAAACCAGATAAAAATGTTGCCCAGACAGTCCTCTAGTCCAACAGTCCCACTCGGTCACTCCACTGCGTGTATGCCAACCGCCCCATGTTTTCAGAGGCTGGCTTCCTGAATTCCTCACAGCCTCGGCCCGTCTCTCCCAGCAGCGCTCACCCCGCCGATGCGACCGTCCTGGGGGGTGAATAAAACCAGAACCAGTACCGGAGAAAGGCACTCCACACGTCTACATACATACATATGGCCCCTTAATACCCGCCTCGATAAAGTTAGAAGATACTCACGGTTATCCTGGGCGGTAGGCAAACTACCGACCCAGGCTGGAGTATTTCTCGCCGGACGGGTTTAAGGCTGTTGCGCTTCGGGTCGATGTCTCCAAAGGACGTGTGTTCGGTCGGTCTCGCCTGCCTTCCTCGTGAAGTCGTGGGATGCGTGGTGTAGCCGTGTTGCCGAGTCTCCGTGGAATCGTTGGGGTGCCTTGTGTTGCCGAGTCTCCGTGGAATCGTCCTTGTCCGTGTGCTGCTGCTGCTTTTTACCTCCTTCCTCCTCGCTGCACACCGGCTGCTCATTTCCTGATTAGCTGCTGCCTTGGTCAGTGTCTGGTGCGTTGAGGGGTGGTAAGAAAAACACTCCATGCAAAAGTAAAAACATTACAAACTAAAAGCCAATAAAACAACTAAAACCCAACACAGTGCAAGATAAAATAATAAATACTTAAAAACATGCATAAAACGCCCCTTAACACTGACCCTGTCACAGATGCATATATATTTATCCATAAAATGAAGAGTTCTTGCTCTATTGTAAAGTGTCCTAAGATAACACTTGTTATTATGAATTGGCGCAATACAAATAAAGATTGATTGATTGATTGATTGATTATATGGTATGATATATTTTTATTTCTGAAGAGTTTTTCTTTGCTAAATTTTGCTCATTGTACAGACATAATCCTTGGTGTACCCAGTCTGTAGATCAGTTTGTACGTGATATAAAGTTTGCACATGTTTTCATACCTGCTGACCGTTAGTGGCACTTGTCCTTCTTCTCAACAAAAAGTGCCTCCACTCCTGCTGGAGACGAAGACGGGCGGATGATGCCTGCTGCGAGGGATTCCTCTACATAGTCCCTCATGGTCTCGTGTTCATGAACTGAAAGAGAGAACAATCTCCCCTTGGAAAAGTTGAATCAGAACAGCCGGTCATAGCATAGTCGTATGGTCTGTGGGGTGGAAGGGATTTAGCTTTGGCCATAGAGAAGACTTCCTTAGGTTCACAGTAACAGAGACTGATGGGGGTCAGGATCTCCTGAAGGCAGGTGTGGATTTAGAGTCTGGACAGGAACGTCATCCTCACATGAGGGCTTGAGACAGCTGAGGTGACAGTTACATCCCCAGGAACTGACCTGTCCAGAGGACCAATCAAATTAAGGGTTGTACAACTCCAAACTAAGGGTGCCCTAGAATAAGTCATGATTCACTGAGTTGAAAATCTAAAGTCAATTAACTCTTAACAGGAGTAAGGAAAGCTCAGTCTTATGGACTGAGTACGTTGAGTGATGTCCCCAACATTAACTCCGAAGGGATGGATCTGATGATATGTTCTGAGGCAGAGTCTCCTAGCAATGAAAGAGTTCATGAAATTAGCACCTGAAACAGAATCAGTGAATACAGGCTGGTCAAGGTTGTATTTGTCAGAGCACAGTGTGATCTTTGGTAAAACATGGGTAGGATTTCTGCTAACCAAGTTCTGTCTCACTACTGTTTACCCTTTAACGAGGGGACCAGCACCCTGGAAATGGCAGTCACTCCCAGAATGTCCATGCTGCCTAGAAACACCTGACAGCCCTGAGGTGACGCCGATGCCCAAATTGGGCTGGTGGTAGGAGGTCTTTTGTGGCCCAGCAGGTCTGAAGAAAGAGTCCTCCATACACATGGAGGATATGGAGGACTCTGGCTCCCATACTCTTCACAGTCTGGGGTTGTGTGCAGGAACACTTGCTCCATAGTCTTGACAAAAGCAGCCAAAGATCAACAGGAGGCTGAATTACAGCTCCACTCAGCAGTAGCTGGTGTGGTTATGGTCTGTGGCTGGACGTGCAGCCAAACTCTCTGAAATGCCTTTGGAGACGTTTTATGGTAGAGAAATGGATTCTCAGATAATGATCACAGCTCTGGTGGACATTCCTACAGTCAGCATGTTTACTGCACACTTTCCCAGAGCATGTGACATTGTGGCTTCATGCTGCATGATAGAATTGGACGTTTTATAGAGTTCTTTTACTGTGGTCTAAACAGCAACTTGAAATGCCACACCTGTGAGGTGGATCATCTCACCAACTGATTCAGACGAATCTGTGACCAACATTTGAGAGAAACAGGCCTTCTGTGTACACAGAAGAGTTTTAGAGCTTTGAGTTCAGTTCATGGTGAATGGAAGCAAAACCAGTGTTTTCTTCTTCAGTGACACACAATGAACTCAAATGTTTTACCACTTTAGTTCCCAAATCTCCATATTAAAAGATTTAGACTAGATAGAGAGTCGGTACTGTGAGTTGGAGAAGGAACACGTGTAAAAAAAATACTGACACTCCATGTTTGACATCAGTGATCACAAAGGAGAGGTCCACATCTGAATCAGAATAAATATGAAGGAGGTGAGAAATCGGGCTGAATATTGAGCAAATGATTGTAGGAAATGTACTATGTAGGAAAAGGTTCATGGCCATGGGTAGATGTCCAAATGGGGAATTTTCTGGTCAATAAGTGTTTTTTTTTTTAAGCTGGAACCATTTTTAAGGTCCCATAAGTTCTGAATGAAGGTACATAGGCAGTCGAGTCCTGACCCATGGACTCTTGGACTCAGACAAAGACAGTTTTACCCCTTTTCCACCAAGCTGGTTCCAGGGCTGGTGCTAGTGCTGGTGCTAGAGCCGGTTCACAGTTGGTTCAACTGCGAACTGGTTAAGAACCGTTTGCTTTTCCACAAACGGGTGTCGGCCAGAGGGCTATGTAATCACGTCGATGTATACGTCTGTATGCGTCACACTAGTTTCCCATAACAACTAGCGCCGAATTCAATTGCCACTACAAAGATGGAGGACTACGTTGTGGTTCAAGTGTTGCTGTTGGCTTTTTGAGCCTTCCTTTGCAGAGCAAAAGTTGGCGATCCAGCAAGTTAATGTTGCTCGACAACTATGCAACGAACATCGATCACACTTGAGAAGACGGGTAAGAGTGCTTCCGTGTTTTTACTCTGCTTTGGTGCTTCCGTGTTTTTACCCGCCCCCATCCCCTGATGTAAGCCGTAGTGCCCGACGTAGCGTGGTTCTTTCTGCTGGCCCAGCAAAGAGTTGGTGCTTGCCAAGCACCGGTTTTGAGAGCCAGCAACCGGTGCTTAGTCTGTGGAAAACCAAAGAACTGGTGCTAAGCTGGCTCTAGCTCTGAACCAGCCCTGGAACCAGCTTGGTGGAAAAGGGGTATATATGATCTCTGGGGTAAACTGGGTCCAAAATCAGGCTTTAAATAGTCCAGGAGTTTGTGGGACACAGTGGATTTGTTCTCACAGGACAGCCGTCATCTGAATGTTGTTCTGAATCAGTCAACTATCTGAATCTTTGCAACGGGCTGAAAAACTGAGCTGCTGCCATATTTACAGTCTTCTTTACACAGACCTCAGGACCCAGCGCTCCGCTCAGGCAATGATCTGATCTGAGGCCTGTTGATCCTTATCTGTGGAGAAACAGAAGCAAAGACACATTCGTGGGATGGAACAAGTCAATCAAACAACACGTGTAATCAGATCTATAAACTAATAAAGTGATTTTATTACTTTATTGAGCTCTGCACGGCATGGCACCAGAAGATCTGAGACCACATGAGAATTTAAACTTACTGTCTGAAACTGATTTATTCAGTCTGCTATAATCAAAGCTTCATCATTTAATCTACTTTAGCTTTTCATAAATATCGCTTTTATCTTATTTCAAATGTACATATAAACTTGATTGATGTTTTATTTTGTATTCATTATTTGTTTTATTATCATATCATAATTTTTTATCTTTCAGGAACAAGGACAGGGCAACCAAATGCAGGAGGAGACAGGTCAGTGGTTCAAAAAGCAAGGTTTATTAAACAGTCCAAAATTCAAAACACCAAAGGAGATTCTCAATCCAGGCAGGGTTCGGTACACGGAGGTGGAAGTCAGACAGAACGGGGTCATACACAAAAGGGCAGTCAAAAATCAGGCAGACAAGATCAGACAAGGATAAGCCGGAAAAACGAGGTCGAGACAAAGGGGGTCGAGATCAGACTGTGATAAGATAAGAACGCCCAGAAAGTGACAAAAGTGTACAAACAATCCGGCACAGGATAAAGGGAGACAGGAGGTTAAATACAAGAGGTAATGAGGGGGATTGGAAACACCTGGGAAGGAACAATCAGGGAGCGGGTGTGACAAGCCGGAACAAGGAAGTAAAACCTGTGAAGACAAGAAAGAAACGTGAGTCACCAAAATAAATCGGAAGTGAACATAAAACATGAAACACGGAGACAAAACAAGGACTTGACAGACAGGATCATGACATTATCTTTGTAATTAAATGGTTGAAGATTCATGACTGTCCATTGCTTTTTGATTTTGGGTTTTCTTCCATTTCTTTTTTTTAAATTTTAGCAATCCTATTTTATGATACAGTGTCTTTTACTGTAGCTGTTCTGGTGAACATTAGTTTCCAAATCCTTCTTGACATCCTGCCTGTGATTATTACTGACACTGTAGAAGAATTCTCAGTTAAAGGAGCTCTGCTGAGCACATTTACTGAGGAGTGATGATGGGGATTATTATTTTTAATCTTTAGTCCGTCACTTTCTGCCTCCATGGAAAGCACTTTGGGCGACAATTGAATTTGGATGAAATTTCTTTCATAATAAAGTTTGACTAAGTGATTTGAAGTTCTCAAAGTCAAAAAGTGCCCCTTCACAGGGATGGGACTGTGTTAAAAGTGGAGGGCAGTCGAGCATTCCCGTCATTGTTATGCAGTCACAGCGTTTCAGTGACACCCATACAGTTTGTTTTTCCTCCACCAGACCTGACCTGAACGTGCTGTCCATGTTTCAGCTGAGGATCCCCACCAAGCTCTTCAGGATAACCGTCACATTTATCAGTACACGGTTGTACGCTGATGTAAGCTGATTACAAGTTCTGCACCAAAATCAGTACATGTTTCTATGCCAGGTTGTAACAATTCAGATATTATCTCCACTGATATCAAACTGCCACAATGCCAGGGCAGGCGGGTTTACAACTACAATGAGCTCATCGGAGGAAAAAACATCCTCTTCAACTCTAAAAGGTATTGATTATCAGATATTTGTTAACAAATAAGGTTTCCTAATGGACAAACTCAAGTAGACCCCCTTCCAACTGTTTGAACTCAAATATATTTGCAAGAGAAAAAAGAAATCAAACACATTGCATTACGCACAAACACCAATCTGTGAAATTTAATGAACAAACAGAATTTACTTAGTTCTAACAACAGTCATGTATCCAGAGTAGCTGTTGTAAATATGAGATTTATGACATGTAAGTCCTACCTTAAAATTCGATCAAAACATAAAAAGACAAAAAATACAAAGACAATGGCGGAGTGATAAGTGGCAGGTCCCACTGACGGGCCGGAAAATCCGGAAGTATCCACACCGACGACCTCCTCAACATGCTCCCAAAATGAAAACACCAAGGTCCTTGAACATCCTAAGGGTAACCTTAGATGCCTGTGTAAATCCTTTTTTTCAAGGTAATCCTTCCCAAACAAAACATATTCCCACACACTTCCCCAACGAATTCCCCAAAGTTTTTGTCGGGCACTGCAACAAGATCGTATTCATGGAACACGCATTGTAATCTGAGACATATTCCACAAAAAAAAAAAAAAATCTCTGCATCCTTGACAGCACTGGCATGAATCCAAGTCGGCATGTGACGTCACTCCAGCTCTGACACCGCGCGCAACCTGTCCCCATTTAATAGCCATATCCATGGAGGCTGACGCAAATAGTTTTTAATTTCATTAATAATATTTAACATTATGGACCAGTTTTCCACTCAAAAAATGGCAACATATAAATTTAACCCCTGCTGAGTGATTCAGGGGGTCCTCTGTAAGGACCTAAGTGGTCTTTATAAAAGCCCCCTCCAGATAGTGTGTACTCTTCCACTTCATAAAACCTCTGTGGGAGGAATTGATCGCTAAGCAAAGAAAATAACATAGCACTGGAAAAAAGAAAAAGAAAGCAATAATACAATTCCCATATATATATATATATATATATATATACATATATACATATATATATATATATATATATATATATATATATATATATATATATATATACATATATACATATATATCTATATCTATATATATATATATATATATAAAAATATATATATATATATACATATACATGTACATATATATATGTATATATATATACGTATATATATATATGTGTATATATATATATGTGTGTGAGTGTATATACATATATATATGTGTGTGTATATATATAAATATATATATATATATATATATATATATATATGCATGAAAAAGTATGTGAGCCCTTTGGGATTACTTGGATTTCTGCTTAAACTGGTCATAAAATATGTTCTGATCTTCATCGAAGTCACATCACTAGACAAACAGTCTGCTTAATCTAATTCTGCACAAAAAATTATAAGTTTTCATGTCTTTATTCGACACACTATGTAAACAGTCTCAGTGCAGGGTTGAAAAAGTACATCCACTTAACAGGAGGTCTGAAGCAAAGCTAAAACAACAACAAGAATACTGTAACTCTAATCATTATCCCTCGGTCTGGCAGGATCAGGCCTGAGGATTTCATCCATATCCCAGGCTATGTCTTCATTGGCAAGAATCGCCTTGTGTGACAAATCCACCCCTGCACAGAAGCTGCTTCAGTAAGATCACAGGCCTGCTCCATGGCCTGAATGAGGGGCAAACGGTCGTAGGGCTGAAGCTTGTATACCTTCCACCGCCATGCAGAAAAAAACTCCTCTGTTGGGTTAAGGACTGGGGAGTATGGTGGAAGGTACAAAACTGAAAACTCAGGGTGCTCTTGGAACCAATCCTGAACCAGAGCAGATTGATGAAAGATACATTGTCCCAAATTACAATGAACTGCATGCGGTCCACTTGGTTTAATCGGTGACGATGTCATGTAATCTGTTGAGAAATGCAAGTACAATAGTATTAGATTGCCGTTGAGGGTTCTATATTTGCATGGAGGACACCATTATGAGTAATGACAGCGTAAAGGGTGATATTAACCCCTCGCTGCCCTGGTACATTGAAAATTGCCCTGTGTCCAATTACATTTCTCCCTCTTCTTCTAGTTTTTGCAAGGCTAAATCCAGCTCATGGACATATGTAAATTCATGCTGGATTTCCTCAGCATCCATTTGCAGGACTCTCTGAAACACAGCAAATGACAACAGGACATTGTTCAATGTCTACAGCACAGAATTTTTTCATGTAAAATGGTTGTGTGCAATGCACCATGCAACACTAGGGCTGGACGATTGTGGTAAAAATAAGAATCCTGATTATTTTAAGTGATATTGAAATCACAATTAATATACACGGGGCCAGGGGCCTGTACTACGAAGCTGGATTAGCTCTTAGAGAGGTAACTTCCTGGATAAGTTTCGGATTTTCCGCACTACGAATGTGGATCTCTTTTTATCCAGACACGTTGCCCCGGTAACTGATGCTGAACGCCAAACCTGGTCCGGAGCAGGTTAAGGTCCAGGATAAGAGCTCACGGGGTGTGACAGACCGCCCGCTGACCAATCGGTTCTCTCCGGCGGGCATAAAAGACCGCACAGTCACCAATTTGCTGTCTTGGAAAATGGCTTGCCCATTTCTGCCAGAACCGGTTAATGTCGGTGCGTGAATTGTAAGAGGAGCGCTCTGTCAGGAGCGTTTTTATCGTGACAGAAGTAATCGGCTGATTTACCAGAAGAAATCTTGTACAAGAGGTACAGATTTTCACGGGAGGGACTTCTATACATCTGTGACCTGCTGGAGCCTTACGTGGCAAATAATGCACTAAGGTCATTTTGAAAATATGAATGTGATTTTCCTGGTCAAACAAGTGAAAAAATGAATTGCGTTTAGACAAATGTAGAGTATTTATTAGTATGTTGACCATGATGTTTTAGCAACAATAATGGACACATAGAAAAATCGTTCTTGTAAGTATTTTTATGTTATTTCTGTCATTGGTGTTAACATATTTTAGGTTACAATCACAAGATTCATGAATGCAATAAAATTAATCTAAAGGCACATATCACAACATCTGAAGACTGCTGACAAAACTCCATGAAATAAAACAGTAACTTGTTTAATTCAAACTATTTGACATTATTTCTCAATGTCAGTGATAACATTTGATCCGAGGATGTTTACTTCTGATAAAAGACAACACATGCTGATAATTGTACTGAACTTTATTATGGATAAAGTCAAGTAACAATAATTTTGGTTTAAAGTTCAATTACAATTACATAAGTAATCATCATATCTTAAATGTTGTCTAATGTAATATGATCTCCAAATTTTGGTAGTAACACCATGAAACTGAGGGACATAATTTAGTTTGAAGAAATATTTTTAAATATCTAATTTACGTTTAATTTCATTCATAGATTTATCCCAGTGTTATCAACACTGTCCATTTATTATTTTAATTAACAAAAAAGACGAAATGTTTTACACTGTCCAATAGCAGTGAATCATGACAATGGGATAAATGTTTTAGATCCAAAGTACACTAAAAGTGAAATTAAATATTATATTTAGGCTAATTATATTACATTTAAAATAAAAAGGATAATTATTCATCACCATTTAAAAGACTATTTAATTACATAATTTTGGTTTAAAGATCCCACATTATGCTCTTTTTCTGCAGTGTAATATTGATCTTTGATGTCTTCATGAAGCCTTAGTAGCATGCTTTGGTCAAAAAACTCAATAAACCAGTTACAGCCGTATCATCTCTATGCCCTCTTTGAGCCTCTCTGTAAAACACTCCATTTTTGTGGGCGTAACTATATGTTAATGCGCCCCCGCTGAAACCGCCCCGCACTTCCGTGTCGGCGCAGTCGGCGCATGTGCGTGACTATGTCAACAGAGCTCCGGTTAGCGTCTGTGTTGCTACATGAGGACCGCAGCACTGAACGCAGAACCCGAAAATAAGAGGAACCAGGAGAGAGTCGAGGACCAAGGATAAACCGGGATGTTTCTCAGTGGTCTGTATATAAAGTTTGTTTCTTCAATGCTATAATGTTGACGAATCAAAGTTGTTCTGCCGTTCCTCTCCCCCTCCCCCTGTTGTTGTCGATGTTAGCATGTCTGTTAGCAGACGTGCAGTGCTTAGACTGGCGTTAGATAGAGTCTAGTAAGAGCTAATGTGGAGTGAGCGGGTTACTGCAGAGACGTGAATTAACTAAAACACCGATGTGAATTAACTTTCACTTCTAAGTAACACTGAAGGGGCCGTTGCTACTGATGGTGAAATAAGACAGAGAGAGGGGTCTCCTCTGTTGTTGTGATGTGTAATAATGTCTGGGCTGTTCAGGGCTGATCAGAGCAACAGTCTGAAATAACATTAGTAATGTGACTGACCCATCAGAATACAGCATTTAATAGAGCCATAGCCTTTAGTGACAGTAACAGTAACTGAGAAGGTTTATTACCTGTAACTGTGAGCAGCCAGCAGTTTTCTGTGAACCTTATTTTAAAAGGTTATTTTCTTTTCTATATGCCACACAGTAGCTGTCTTAAAAACCTCTTCACTTGCATTATTGTATGTTATGACAGCTCTGTGTATATTCTTATACAATAACAGAACATTTCCTTTAGATAAAAATTCTCCTGAACATCCTGTTTTCACTCTTCTCCTACAGAGGTGCTCCTGTGGCAATTGTGTGAAAATTCCTACAGCCTGAAAATGTTTGTTGAATGGAGATACCAAAGGTATTGTGAAAAATTAGTGCTAAATAACAATTTAGTACATAACCTTTCCTGTACTGTGTCACTGACTTACCTGTTTTAATTAAGTAGGTCAGAGGAAAACTGCAGGAACTCCCAGTCCAACCATCCTGGACTCTGACTCTGAGTGTGTTTTTCACTACAACATGCATTCTATATTTATAGAGCAGACTATGAGCCTTTACATCTAAGAGGAGTAATGCATAAGTATTTTGATATAAACACTTCCATGACTGTTGAACAAAAATAGTAAAGATTAAAAGAACTGTTTCCTCCATCTCATTTTTTGTCTTTCTTGTTATTTAATTATTAACATTACATGTAACATATGGAAAACTGAAAACACACAAAACAGTTCATTTAGACTTTTTATTGTGAAAAATATTTTGACATATAAAAACACCAAATGTACCTGGTACTCTAGACATTTTACATAAAGGAGGTAAAAAGGCATGAAGAAAGAAAAGGAATTTTTAAACACAAGCCATAGAACCATATTGATAAAAATATGAACATATAGATAAAAACACCTATGACAGTAATTTTCATTTCTGACATAATCTTGTCATGTCCAGCCCTTACAGATGCCTGGCCTACAGAGCCTTTGTGAGCTGATGCTGCCTGTGTTGTACTGCAGAGTTTCCTGATGCAGAAGACCAGTATGAGAGGGTCAGCGCTTCCTGGTATTTGGAAAAGGAGCATATGGTCTGGTATTTTCTGCAGCTCCTTCAGCAGGGTCCGTGGAGCAGGGTCCTGGAAAACCTTCTCAAAGACAAGGTCCAACAGTGCATCTGCATGATCTGAAATGCAAGGCACAAAAATATATGTTAACAAGAAATGAACCAAAACACCTCACTGCAGTGTTGTAATTTTTTTCATAGTCTTTTATTGACACAATATATCCTTATTGATTATATATTCTCAATTCCATTTTGATAACATTTTTATTCCAGTTTCCTTTATCTTTTCATTTCCATGCTATGCCTATTTGCCAATGTTTTTAAATGTGTTGATTTTAATAAAGAATTGTTTAACTTACTGAAAGCTGGCTCTGCTCTCACTGGCTTTGCTGTACATCCTTCCTCCTTGGATTTTGAGAAGCTGACTGTAACCAGCGGTTCACCATCAGAAGATGCTGCCTGAGGTCGACCAGCATAGACACAAGAAAGAAAAATATTTAACCTGTTAGTGCATGAAAACACAAATAATAGCCATGCATTTTTACCTCTTTTGTTGATAAAATGTTTATTTCATGTTGTACTAAAATCTAAATAAATTACATGAGATGTTACAAATAGTTACTGTTACTCAATAGATACATTAGGTATTTCTGGCAAGTGATAATTCAGCTGAGGACTTTTATATTTATCATTTATCTGACTGTATTCATTTGGGGTTTTTGTGATATTCTTTGATAATTTTGATCAGACACATACCAAAAGTAAGTCTCAAATAAGATACAAGCTTTTCAAGGGTTAATGAGTTTTTACTTACAAATGTCACATTATGTGATGCATTATAAAATGTCTATGCCCATATATTGTTAGTAAATAAAACGGGAGGATAATTAAATCAGACATCTTAATTGCCTCCCTCCGTTTTTCGTAAACATTGACGTGTTAGTAATTGTAACTTATCCCCAGTCACACAGCTCATATGACAGCATTCTGTGGGCATTCCTGAGTGTTTAAACTCACAGAAATCTGATTAAATTAGTTTGGTGATAACGACATCTGCAGCGTTAGCGTCACACGTCATATACACTCCCTGTTATCAATATTTACATGATCTGCTGTAACATACAGAGGAACAAAGCCTGATCGTTTCCCTCATCCACAGCTTAGACACGAAATGAGTTTGGATACTTTCTGAGATAATTTATCGATTACATTGCCTGTATTACAAAACAGCGAAGCTCGTTTCTCGTAGCATTACAGGCTAACACAACAGGCTAACCGCAGCTAAGCTTAGCCCCCGAGAGGTAACGCAGATGCATCGGGGCCCTATTCTACGAACCAAGTTCAGCCTAGCGAGATAGCCTTGAAGCTACCTCACTGAACTGAGCGCGGTGACCGGCTGTTTCGCTACACGGTTCAACGACGCTGGTTATCAACCTCATAACTGGATCCAGCTTTGCAATGAGCGCGTGCACGCATATAAGGCGGAGCCCGCCACATCTGACCAATCGCGAACATGGACCAGTCTGGAGCGTCAGAGCAGGCCGGAGAGCGAAGGACCAGATACTTCACACACGAGGAGCAGGAGGTGATCATGACAGAGTATGAAGAATTAAAACATGTAATAAACGTCAAAAGCAACACCGTCACTGCTGCAAAAGCACGGAATGAGAGCTGGCAGAAAATTGCTGACAGTCTCAATGTATAAGTAAAGAGCGCAAAAAATCTTTGGTGCCATTATCATCCTGAAATAGCACTGTTCAACATGCACTTTTACTGTAACATGCACCAGACATGTCTAATTCATTTCCAACATGAATTCATTCATTTGTTCATTACTATCGTGTTTACATTTTTTTGTGTGATATGTAGCCCACATGAGCCCTACATGAATTCCTGTCACAATTTTAAGACGGACAATAACATATTGTCATGGAACAGAAGTTTTTTTTTCTTTCAATTCTTTATTCAGCCATTTCAAGTAACAAACAGGCATATTTTGCATTGTACATTCTTCTAAAATCACTGAGCAGCATCACTAACCAATATATAAAACTAAATAATAATAAAAAAAGAATAAAATGAAATGAAAATAATTCATAAACAATTCAATGAAAACATTTACAAGGGGTTCTATTCATACACAAATCAAGAATTTCAGAGTCTTGAGGCACTTTCTTTTTCAATCTTTTTTAAAGATCGAGAAAATAATTTAAGGTCGTTCTTAAATGAAGCAAAATTGGGAGTAACTTTGAAGAACCTACATTTGAGTATATAGAATTTCCCTATAATAAACATATTATATAAAAATTCAACAGTTTTATCTTTTACAAAGATTCCAAATTTGATCATATGATAATTAAAAACAGGTTTTACGTATTTTGCATTTAGCCATGCATGAATTATTTCCCAAAAAATCTTAATAGCATTATAATCATGAAACAGATGTTCCTGTGTTTCAATTTCTGTATGACAAAACGTACATTCATTCTTATCTATATTAAATCGTCTTCTCAAAAATTCATTACATGGATAGATATCATTAACAGTCTTAAAATGAACTTCTTTCATTTTTGGCAACAATGGAAAGTCTAAATATCTTCTAGTTCTTAGTTTAACCAAATCAAGTTCGGAGAAAGCCTGAAAAGTGATATTTCTTTTAATAGGAAGAGGAAAGAATTCCTTTGTGATAAGACTTCTCAAAATTTTGTTATTACACTTACGGTCTAATAAATCATATTCACCAATAAAAAGATTGTCAAGTACAGGTGTTACAGCAGAATATTTCAGTTCTCTGATCAAATTAAACAAGGCTACAGGAACAACTTTTTATCACTATTGAATACTGTTTGTAAGAACAATTTATTTTGAATTTCAGATTGAAATAGGTATGATTTAATATATTTCCATCTTTATCCATTAAATGTATTACAGCCCAAACACCTTTTTCCATCCAATTTTTATAGAACAAAGACTTCATTTTATGAAAGATATATCTGTTGTTCCAAATGATGGCTTTATGTGGGCTGAAATTATGTTTGTAAAGCATTTTCCAATACCGTAATACCTGTAGATGAAAGTCTGATAACTCCATAGGTAATTTTAAGGGGTCAAAATCACATCTCAGTAGAAATTTAAGTCATGGAACAGAAGTGTTGGCATTGAAGATCTTGTTATGGCAATGAAAGTTCTTCATTCCCTTTAACTACCTGTAGCAAGTGTCATGTACTGTGTAGTGACTCTAAATCTGGGTTTCGTTTCAGCACACAAAAAGATCTGGGGGGGATTCCTCCCCCAGATTTTACTCCTGCAGAGGAGCTGGCCCTCTGCAGCCATCGGGTCAGCTCATTGGTCAGTGGGCGGGGTTTTTATTGTCCTCGAGTTCAATCTGGAACCTAACCTGCCCCGGAGCAGGTTAGCCGTTCAGCGTACGTTGCCATGGAGACTCGCCTCGCTAAGGAACGATAACGTCTCGTAGAACAGGGAATCCGGAACTTATTCTCAAAGCTACCTCGCTAGGCAGTAATCCTGCTTCGTAGAACAGGGCCCGGGGAGAGGAGGGCTGTACAAGGAATAATAATAATTAAAGCCACAAGTGGCGATGATTGGGCCCTCACCCCCCATGCGCCCATTGGGCCCTGCCGCTACCGCCACATATTGCTTTCGAAAAATGCTGCTGTTTAGAAACGATGGTGCCGCTAAATGTTGTTCGCGCCGCATGTCGCAACCGCTGCATGTTGCTGCCACCACATGTATGTAATTTATGATATATCTAATGCTTGTAGTGATTGGAGTTGCAGAGAATTGAGCTTATAAATGTGTTAGGAGGTGGACCTTGATTATGCTTGTGAATTTTAAAGCAGATTGGACCTTAAATGAAGGAGTTAGAGTGATTTCCAGGTTCATGGCGATCAGTGAAGTTTGAGGCTTTGCCATTGCCACACCGTTTCACCTAAGGACCCGACCTGAACACTGATGCTTCTTGAAGGTGTGAAGACCATTTCTGAGAATATTTGAAAAAAATATGTTGAAAAACAGAGGAGATTTTAATGATAGAGTAAAACATCAGACTTCCTGTTACCAGCAGGGGGCGCTATATTTGAGAGTGAAGCAAAGCATATAGATTAACTCAGGCAGGGACAGTGAACATGTGTACATGTTTTGGTCCAGATCTAACATATTACTAGAGAGTTATTAAGGTTTACGTGTTTTCCAAAAATGGTGAACTTTGGGCGTCCTTCCTGGCCACGCCCATTGACTTACGAAAAATCTTTTAACAATTTTTCATCATCAATGTGTCTAGTATACACAAACCAAATCTGGAATTGATGCGATAAAAAACCTAGGAGGAGTTCGTTCAAATGCGAGCCTTAGAATTGCGAAAATTGTAATTTCAACGTTAATTTACGAACTTCCTGTTCGGAATTCCCAATGTAAATTTATATATTTGTGATCGTCTTGGCCGGGGGGTTATGCCCAAAAAATTTCGTGCAAATCGGAGTTAGTGAAAAATTCGCTAAATTTGGGCGTGGTTTCTGGCCACACCCATTGACCTACGAAAATTCTTTTAATAACTTTTCATCGTCAAGGTGTCTAGTATATACAATCCAAATCTGGAGTTGACCCGATAAAAACCCTAGGAGGAGTTCGTTCAAATACGTACCCTGCAAATCGCCAAAACGCGACTTTCATCGCTAATTTGCGAACTTCCTGTTCGGAATTGACGCTGGTCGTAAGAGACTTTTTTGTAGGTCCGGTCATGATAGTTATGCCCTACAAATTTCAGGTCAATCGGTGAAAGTCGCCGGAGGGGCTGCAGTTTAAGGCCACTAGGGGGCGCTATGGCGAACATTTTTTTGTTCAAACACTGGATTCATAAATTTTTCGCCGTGACTCATTTTTGGGCCTAGGTGCGTGCGCGTTTATCTCAAGTTGAAGGCACACAATTTGGGGTTAAAGTTGCGGGAGAATAATAATCATCCTAACAGATACAATAGAGCCTTCGCCGAGATTTCGGCTCGGGCCCTAATTATCCTCCAGCTGTTATACTCCTCTACTACTGTGGGAATATTCAAACATCTAAATCTGATTAAACCTGTTGGTGATGACGATGCTGTGGCCAATAAAGTCAGTTCAGTCAGTCAACTCACGTTCAATTGTTTTATTGTAGCTGCATATACATGTTACAGGTTTGGCGTCCAGGCTCCAGTTTCATCACTCCTTTGCAGAAATGTTTACATGAAGGCATGGAGGAGTGATGAGCAAAACATATGAGAACACCCCTGGGGCCTGCAGGTGGATGCTGGGGTGGAGGTGGGGGTGAAAGAACACGCAGCAAATCAGCGTCTGGCAGCATAGACGTTTGCCGAGCAGAGGGAGAGGTGGGTAAACTCCCAGTTTAAATACACCGCCAAATTGAGAGGTGGAGAGTGTGATTGGAGGATTGATGTAAGGAGTGTGATGTATGATATGTGAATGTGACATGTGAATAGCAGCGCTGCTCGAGTTGTCTGCCTGAACTAGCTCGCAGGCTTCGCTTCATTTCAGTCAGTCAACTCATGTTCAATTGTTTTATTGTAGCTGCATATACATGTTACAGGTTTGGCGTCCAGGCTCCAGTCTCATCACTCCTTTGCAGAAATGTTTACATGAAGGCATGGAGGAGTGATGAGCAAAACATATGAGAACACCCCCAAAACGTAACTGATAGGAGCCTGGCGCTGCTGAGAACTGTTATGTGTGGCTATTCCCCCCAGCGCCCGCTGGGAGGAATATACTACCTAGTGAACTACTATGTGTGGGCCCAGGCACCAGCTGCCGTGTCGCCATTCCCCCCAGCGCCCGCTGGGAGGAATATACTACCTAGTGACTACTATGTGTGGGCCCAGGCACCAGCCGCCGTGTCGCCATTCCCCCCAGCGCCCGCTGGGAGGAATATACTACCTAGTGACTACTATGTGTGGGCCCAAGCATCAGCTGCTGTGTCGCCATTCCCCCCAGCACCCGCTGGGAGGAATATACTACCTAGTGACTACTATGTGTGGGCCCAAGCATCAGCTGCTGTGTCGCCATTCCCCCCAGCACCAGCTGAGAGGAATATACTACCTAGTGACTACTATGTGTGGGCCCAGGCACCAGCCGCCGTGTCGCCATTCCCCCCAGCGCCCGCTGGGAGGAATATACTACCTAGTGACTACTATGTGTGGGCCCAAGCATCAGCTGCTGTGTCGCCATTCCCCCCAGCGCCCGCTGAGAGGAATATACTACCTAGTGACTACTATGTGTGGGCCCAAGCATCAGCCGCTGTGTCGCCATTCCCCCCAGCGCCCGCTGAGGGGAACATTCTACCTAGTGAACTACTATGTGTGGGCCCAAGCACCAGCCGCTGTGTCGCCATTCCCCCCAGCGCCCGCTGAGGGGAACATACTACCTAGAGAATGCAGATGCAAGCATGATGAATTGGTACATACTTAACCCCAGCACACCACCTGATATGCAATTCAGAGTTATGTAGCAAGTGGATACGATTTTAAATACTAAATGCAGGAACTTATGAGCTTTGAGCAGACAGGATGACTTTCTCGTGAAGTCTCATTAGCGTTGCAGAAAAGCACACCACCTGATATGCAATACAGAGTTATGCAGCAAGAGGATACGATTTTTTTTATACTAAATTTAGGAACTCATGAGCTTTGAGCAGACAGGATGACTTTCTCGTGAAGTCTCCTTAGCGTTGATGAGCAGAAAAGCACACCACCTGATATGCAGTACAGAGTTATGCAGCAATTGGATGCAATCTTTAAATGTCAAATGCAGGTACTCATGAGCTTTGAGCAGACTGGATGACTTTCTTGTGAAGTCTCCTTAGCGTTGATGTGCAGAAAAGGACCAGCGCGCGTGGAGGTAGGCAGATGAAGCAATGCTGACATGGTTACACTAGTCCTCAGGAAGTGAGGGGAATAGTGTCCAGGAGGCAGGCCACAGCTCAACAGAAACTCGCAGATTGAAGAGAACCAGGATCTCGTCATAGGTTTGTGACCGTTGATGAACCAGGGGATGATGGTTGGGAAGGGGAACGATGATGCAGATAATTCGTCATAGAAGAGAAAGGACAAAAAATTTTTTTTAGTTTTGCAATTTGATATGAGTGCATTGGTGAGATCTGTCAGATTTGAGTGCTTCAAGGATAAGGCATACATGTCCTTTCTATTTTCAAATCAGAAAAGGTGAGATCATACTGAGGATTAAAAGAGACCTGGTTCAGAGCAAGCATCACTACTGGGTAAAGCTCATAGAGGGCGGTGGATTTAGGATCCTTGAGGGTCAGTATTTTGTTCTCCAGACATCTACAAACCACTCATTATAGAAACCCCCAAAACCAACAGATGGAGCAGCGTCAGTATAAAGCTGGAGAGAATCTAAAGACTCAACATAGTCAAAGAAAGAAATGCTATTCCATTCATTGCAGAGCAAAGACCAAACTGCAGGTCTGAACAACAGCCTTCATTAAAACTGCTCTGTCTTTTGGACTGTGGCTGGCGGAGCAAAGCAAAGGTAGTTTTCACATGTACAGAATTCAGCATTGAGCCTCATAAGGATGTAAAGTGCTAAGGCTACTAAGTCAGCAAAGTTACTTAACAGAGAAATAACTCTGAATGCCACTAAATGCCAAAAGATGCTACCGAGATGAGTGGAGTGGAATGACTTGAAGGCATCTGTATTGTCTGCTTCCCCCAGCCATGCACCAGCCCCAGCTGATTAATGATTGCACAGCATTATCTACAGAAGCACAGTATAAAGAGAATGATTCAGGTGGAATTAGGCTGTTTGCTTTGGACTGAGGTATCCTGAGGAGCTGAGAGATGTGAGATATTTTAGAGTGAATATTCCTTGTCAAGACCCCCATAGGGCTCACCCTGAAATAGAGAAGGGGGATTTTGAGAAAGGACCAACCATGCAGCCTTTGAAACTTCTTTTGATGGAGCCTGTCCTCTATTTCTGGATCTAGCAGGGCTGACTGAAGATTTTCAGACGGGGGTTGTTATTTATTTTATTTATATTTTTTTTATTATTATTATTATTGTTATTATTACTTATTATTAAGTGATTTTTTTTTTTTTAATATATATATTTTATGTATTCATTTATTTTAAATTAATTAATTAATTAATTAATTAATTTTATTTTATTTCTACTTATTTTATTAAAGAAATATATATATATATATTTTCTCTTTCTTTAAACTTTATTTAACCAGGTTGGTCCCATTGAGATCAGTAAATCTCTTTCCCAAGGGAGACCTGACCAAGATTGGCAGCAAAACACAGACTCAACAGTACAAGGAAGAGAGAAAAACAATAAAAGCCATCAGTTAAGCTGTGACATTCAGAACTCTGTATTCCAGAGCTTTCATTGCAGATTTAAAAACATTCAGAGATGCTGAGCTCTGCCACTTAAATTCAGTCTGCAGATTATTCCATGCAGAAGGTGCAGAGAACCTGAAAGCCCCTTTCCCAGATCAGTTCAGACTTTGGTAACAACAAACTGCATAAAGCTCAATGATCTCAGGTTATGTAATCCATCCATCAAGATTAATAAGGAGGACAGACAGTCAGCAATTTTATCAACAATGGCTTTGTAAATGAACACATACCAGTGCCCACGTCTACGTGCAATTAAGGAAGTCCAACTGACTTTAGAGTATAAGTTCAGTGATGACTCAGAAATCCACAGTTTGTGATAATTCTCAGAGCTCCATGATAAACACTGTCCAACATTTAAAGACTGAGCAGAGGCACTCATGTATGAAACATCAGCATATCAAGAAGAGGTAAATTTAGACTCAATAATTCTCTTTTTAACAAAAGAGAAACAGGACTGGTTTCTGTAATAATAACCAAGTAAAACCTTCAGCTTTCTAGCAGCATGCTGATTATGCTCTTTAAAAGCCATATTCCCTTAAAAGAGAACCACTGTAGGAAAGACCTGACTTATAGCTAAGTAGGTGACAAATTCCTCTCTGCATTGTGGATTTACTTAACAATGGTGTCTCGAAACACCACAGGCCTCTTTAAATTCTGCCAGAGTAAGGAACTTGAACATTCTTGGATCACTATCCTTAGCTTTACCTTTACCTTTGTGCTGTAAAATTATTAATTGTTAATGCTGATTATACCTCCATCTCATTCAGAGTCTCACTTTACTTAATTGTTACTTATTTCTTTCGTAAGAAAGTTGATATTGCTTAAAGGAACTGCATGTTACAACCCCTTTTTTTTCATTTTGGTTGTATTTATTCTATTGTACTTTATTTTAACTCTGCTTTGTTTTAGTTTAGTTAAATTAATGCTCCTTTATTCTAATGTCTTAATCAGATATTTCCACTGCTATAGTCTGACTTAGAACTACTGAAAAGTCTTCACACCTCGTACTGTATTTTTGTATGCAAATTCAGAACCACACAACAGATTCTTCACCAAAATAATATTATGACCTGTTGAGATAAGAGCAAAGTTTCATAAATTACTTTAAATAATTATGTACTAAGGTCTATGATTAACCATAACATCTCAGATGAATGAATAAAAGAGATAAAATATGATTAAAATAATGATACGAGCAGATGATCTAACATACCCTGAAGAAGACATAATTCAATCATTGTGTCAAATGTTAAAGATTACGGAATGAGATTACCCGAGCAGATTTGATTCCTTAGAGAACCAGGAATGGCAGCAGCAGCAGGCTGGAGCTGAGAACCCGTGGCAGGAATGGAACTGCAAATCCCAGGGTCCTTTGCGGTATGCCGTCAACCGGGATGTACGAGTGTCGGGCGTAGCTATGGAGATGGGAGAGGGACCCAGGCGGCTCGCATGGCATGGCGTTGTTTTCCATGATGTTCAGCGCTGATTTCACTTCGTGCAGACGGGCGGGCTGGAGAAGCTGGAATCTGGCTGCTTCTCTTGGGAGGCAGCGCCGGGCTCCAGCTCAGGAGGGACAATGGCAGTGCGCTTTACCTGGCGCATACCTTCCCCCCGGAAGGAATCTGGAGTTCTGCTGGATCATCAAACAATCGAAAACGTCTTCGTGGCTGAAGCCGGCTGGCTCGGTGATGTTATGGGCGTAGAGCTCTTCAAGGAAGCGGCGCACGGATCATCCGGAGGGTTGTTTGCGGATGTGCGGGAGATCCGGCGAGTCCGATTCATTCGCAAAGCGAACTTCAGTGACTGAATTTGGGGTTCAGGATTAAGACCAGCGCCTTCCCATGACCGCTGAGACTCACTCACTGAATCGGAGACGACGAGAGACATCAGGATCACCGGAGCAAAAGGTAAGATGACGATCGCATGAGAGAGCAGCTGAAAGAACACGCAGCAAATCAGCGTCTGGCAGCATAGACGTTTGCCGAGCAGAGGGAGAGGTGGGTAAACTCCCAGTTTAAATACACCGCCAAATTGAGAGGTGGAGAGTGTGATTGGAGGATTGATGTAAGGAGTGTGACGTATGATATGTGAATGTGACATGTGAATAGCAGCGCTGCTCGAGTTGTCTGCCTGAACTAGCTCGCAGGCTTCGCTTCATTTATCACATCTACAGATACACTGTTTTGAGCCGACGTTAGCGTAGAAATATACTTTCACCTGTTATCAATATTTACATGCTGCGCTGCAAAACACAGAGAGACACAGCCTTCACTGGTCGTTTCCCATGTCCTCAGTTTAGACAAGGAATGAGTTTTGATACTTTATGAGATGATTTATTAATTACAATGCCTCAGAGAGAGTAGCAGGCCTCTACTCACACAGCGGTACATCTCACAGCAGCAAAGTAATAGACAACAGACTAATATTATGGCCTAGAAAAGACACGATATGGTTAGAAAACAGCAAAGCTCGTTTATTGTAACATTACAGGCTAAAACAACAGGCTAACCGCAGCTAAGCTTAGCCTCCTGACGCTAACACAGGAATAGCTCTTACATCTGCTCCTCTTCCCTCTGCTGTTAGCAGCTCGTAGCAATTAGCAAAATAACAGCACACAGCATTTGGAATACTCACATTTCCAGGGTCCGAGGTTTGCTGGTGGATGGTTGGCACTGATCCTGGGTTAAGGACCAGTCTATTTGTGAGCCCCTTTGTGTACTGTCCAAAGTTTGCGAAACTGTCAGCCGTTAAGTGACTGGCACAAACATGCACATTTTTTCTTTGTTTTTCTGGCACTTTTCCATCATATATGAACTCCAGCCACTTAGTTTTTAAATCTTCAGAGTCAGGTAGCTTGTGTAAGGAAGTTTGTGGCTTGTTACAGCCCACAACACTGCAGCAGTAACTCATGCTGAAGTCCGATGTCTCACTGCCGGTAAATCCATCATGGCTGCTCTGCACATAGCAATCTCACCAGCAGCAGAGAGAGGAGTGGGCGGGGACGGGGTGGGGGTGTCTGCTCCTGATTGGTCAAAAAATTCCCCTGTGACGTCGGTACAACTCAAATGAAAGAATGCCTCAATAGGGGGCGGGATTTTACATTCACCAGCACCACACAGCACAGGATTTGTCACTAAATATCACATTTTTTGGGCTGGGGGGAAAGCCACAGACCTCAAAATTTCATCAAAAGACTTAATAAAGTGGTTTTTGCATAATATGGGCCCTTTTTTAATGTGGACGAGTTCTTTATTACATTTTCAGCGATTTGTGTTTCTGGAAAATGTAGGAAAATGTGCCGGCAATCCGTCCGGCTTCTCGCGGCTACAGTCGTGTTGCTCCTGGCCTGGATAATACTGCGGTACTCCTCATACTTTTGCAGGATTATTTGCTGCTTCTCCGCCGTGAAGTAGGCTGCTCTCTTCTCCATTGTGGAAAATGCTCCGGGGCCGCTAACCACGCCCATTTTATGTGAGCGCGCACAGATCCCAGCCGGATTCACTTATCGAGTTGATAACGAGCCTCGTAGTACAGCAGATCTGGATGACGGAGATCCGGTGAAGTTCAGCGAGATGTCGCAGAGTTATCCTGGATGACTTAATCCAGCTTCGTAGTACAGGCCCCAGATAAATTGTGATGTGTGATTGTTTATTGTCTTAAAAAAAGGTGTAGGTAAATAACATGGTAATGATTGAAAAAGAAAACTTAATCTTGGGAGGATATTCATCCTGATCGTATTTATCCTTCCCAACAATGATAAGGGTAACTTAGCCCATTTGCAAAAATCTGCCTTAATCTCATCTGCAAGAGGAATATAGTTTTTCTTGAATAAATCATTAAGCTTTGGTGTAAAGTGTATTCCTAAATATTTAAAACCTTCAGGTGACCATTGGAATGGATATGATTTCTGCATTTTTTTTTGTTGGGCTCATATGGAGGAGACAAGCTTTGGATTTATTGTAATTTATTTTGTATCCTGAGTATTTTCCAAACTGTTCGATTGTGTTAAGCAGATGTGGTAATGAATTTTCAGGACTTTTAATATATAAAACTATGTCATCAGCATATTATGATATTTTGTATTCATCATTATCAATATGCACTCCTTCTATGTTATTGTTGTCTCATATACATGTGGCTAATATTTCGATCACCATGACGAATAATGAGCTTGATAATCGGCACCCTTGTCTTGTTCTTCTCATCAAGGGGAAAAAAATTAGAAATTGTGTTATTAGTGATGCCTGCTGCTTTGGGGGTTTGGTAAATTGTTTTGATCCATTGGGTAAAATTTGGACCCATTGGGTGTCGGTATTCTTGTCAGATATGTCAACTGACCAATAAGTTGTGTGTGTGTGTGTGTGTGTGTGTGTGTGTGTGTGTGTGTGTGTGTGTGTGTGCGTGTGCGTGTGCGTGTGTGTGTGTGTGTGTGTGTGTGTGTGCGTGTGTGTGTGTGCGTGTGGGTGTGTGTGTGTGGGTGTGCGTGTGGGTGTGTGTGTGTGTGGGTGTGTGTGTGTGTGTGTGTGCGTGTGTGAGGGCGTTGGCAAGCAGGGACAAGGAAAGAGAAAAAAGGAGAGAATCAACTATCATTTATAATAATAGTAATAACAACAATAATAATAAAATTAAAATAATGGTAGAACAACGTTAAAGTTGGTTGATCTATGAGGGAGGGAGGCAGTAATTTCTTCCATAGATATGTGTTCTGTCAGAAGATTTATCCATTGTGTAACGCTGAGGTGGGCTTTTGACTTCCAGTTTAGGAGGACTGTTTTCTTGGCGATAGCTAGGGCTGTATATAGTGCACTGGATTTATGGTGGTTGAGTTGTAGTGTTGAGTGATCTCCTAAAATACAAAGGTTGGGGGATAAAGGGATGCAGCAACCCAGTAGGGAGGACAAGTGATCTGTGACTTGGATCCAAAAGTGCTTAACTGGAGTGCAGTGCCAGAAAGCGTGCATGAGTGTGTCTGCTTCGTTGAATGAACAGTGGGTGCATTTTCCTGATTTGATAAGACCCATTTTGTGTAATTTGTCACCTGTGTAGTGTGTTCTGTGGAGGATTTTAAACTGGATCAGTAAGAGGTTTTATTAAAGACAAAGTTGTTTTTACAGATTTGATTCCAGAGGTCATCATTGTTGTTGATAGACAGATCTTGATCCCATTTGAGTGTTGGGAGTTAAGGTTGAGGTAACTATGGTGGAGAGAAGGATGTACATTTTTGAAAGCATTTTTTTGATTCCAGTTACTTCAAGAAGATTTGTTATTGTGGCAGAATGAGTTTGGTTGGTTATGATATTGAATGATTTTCTGATTGTGGCTTTTAATTGATGGTATTGGAAGAATTGATTATTTCCAATTCCAAACTTCAGGACCAGTAGAGGGAAATTAATAAAATGTGAGTCTTGGATAATATGGTGAAGATGAGCGATTACCATGGTTCTTCCAGGTGGGGAAATTTAGGGTTTTTTTGTTAATTGTAAAGTCTGGGTTATTCCAGATTGGTGAGTGGATAGAGGGTGCACCTGTGGAGTTAGTAATCTTTAGTACTTTCTACCAGGCTGTCAAAGCTGAGGCTATGGTTATATTTTGGAAGCAGGGGTCTTTCTTGATGGTCTGGCTGATGAATGGGAGGTCAGAGAGGAGGATGTTATCACATAAAGCCTGTTCTGTTTCTAACCAATGCGTGTCAGTGTCAGACTTTATAACTCCTCCCTCTAATATCACAAAGCTCAAATTGCACAGTATTCTATTGCATTGCACTGTTTTCTATTTTACTATATTTTATTTTATTCTATTTATAAAATATATTTCTATTATTCTATTTAATTTTATTTGATTTAATTCTAATTTCTACTTTAATCACGTGAAATTAATGCTATTTCAATTGTGATGTCTTCAACTGATATTTCTGACTGCTATACTGTGTATAAGAGCAACTGAAACAATGAATTTCCCCTTGGGGATTAATAAAGCATTTCTGATTCTGATTCTGATTCTGATTCTGATTGATGGAGCCATTTTATTAGATATTGCAGTTGGTTTGCAAGGTGGTAATATTCAAAATTTGGGGCTTCCAGCCCACCATGTTGTTTAGATTTTTGAAGAGTTGAGAGTTTGATCCTGGGGGTTTTATTTTCCCAGTAGAATTGTGTTATTGCTGAATTGAGACTTTTGAACCAAGAGGAGTTGGGGGAAATGGGGATCATTGAGGATAAATAATTGATTTTAGGCAGGATTTTCATTTTGATTGTTATTATTCTTTCATACAGTGAGATTGGGAGATTGGTCCAACGAGTGAGGTCGTCTTGAATTGATTTGAGCATTGGAGTGAAATTGAGAGTGAACAGCTCTGACAGCTTGGTGGAAATATTGGTACCTAGATATTTTATATTTCCAGTGGGGATATGGTGGGGTGTGGACTGGGGGGCCGCATGTTCAGGAGCAACATCTGACTGCCTGCTACCAACCTGAAGGCGCTATGGCTAGGAGGAGCTGCTCGTCCATTTAGTGACGTTGTGTGTTCATCGCTGCTTGATAGATGAGCTGTGAATGACTTTCTAACAATACCATCTTTTTATACACCCAGGATGTTGAAATTGATGCCACATTGAACAGGGTTCTCTTTTGTAATTTTTGATGTTGGCCCCAACATGTAAGACCCACTGAACACACTAAGACCATTACGTGAAAAACACAAAATGAGGTGTGTCTATCACCATAATATAATTGCCTCACTATCCCAAAAATCTCTGAAGTGAAACAAACACATTACGTATAAAATCTACTGAGTCTCTCACAATATCCCTAACTTATTGTGATTAGTGTATGTTGTAGACGTGCCAGGGGAAGACAGACGAGACGTAGGACAAGACGAAGAGCACCAAGTCTTCATCCTGAGGACGGTGGAGCTCAGATGATGACACTCTGGACCCTGAATGCAGAGATTCAAGGATCAGATGTCACCCTCCTGTCCCAAATGCCAGAGGTTAAAGAGGGGAGACACTGTTTCCTTTAGCTTTTTAATAGATAAATGAATGAATGAATAAATAAATATATATATAAATAAATGCATACATACATACATGAATGGATAAATAAATGCATCTTTTCATACATATATACACACATCAGCAGAAATCAACAAATACACTTATTCATTCAAATACATACTCAGATAAATATGACGTATGACGATCATTTACAGTTTTTTACTGTTGATGAAAAACACAGTATGGGCCAGTTTTTTATTGCTTTTCCTGTAAATAAACAGTACACAACTGTCAGAAGGATTTATATTATTTTCCTATATTAACAGTATTTAACTGTTACTAAAATTCATGCTTTTGTGCTGTTCACTAAAAATATAGAATTAACTTTTTCTTACTTTACAGTATTTTACAAATGACTGACAATAACTTTGTATCTTTCTTACATTTATTTTAAAAAACTGTTTTAATCAGAATTATTGCTGGCTTTGCAGGAAATGCAATTAGGAATAGTTACTCTATAATTAAAGGTACTTTCGTTAAGAATAATTGTTATATTAGCCCTTACTGGTAATGAGTCTTCCCAAAATCTCTGTCCAAAGCTGGTTTAAAAGACACAGAATGCAAACCAAAACAAAATGTATGAGCTGAATGAAGAACATAGCTTTATCACTGATTTTTCAATAGTTTGAATAGAAATGTCAGAGAAGAAAATCCACAGCTTCAGCACTTTACTCTTTATTTAGATGTCAGACAAACTTCATATGCAGAACAATTGTACATTTAACAAGATTACCAAAAACCTGAGACAGTCTTTCTTTCTCAAAGTGCCCTCGGCTCTTTGCTGAAAATTGTGTAATACAAGAGGCAAAACTACCAATCAGCCAGTCAGTCTTTATTTGTATAGTTCATAACATTGCAGGTGCTATCTGAAGGCACTTTACAACAGAGCAGGCTGAAGAAAAACTATTTATTTTATAGATACACATATTGTTTATGCATGTACACAAGTACATATACATATTTATAAATATACTTACAGAACTTTCCTGTGCAAACTGTACAAGTATTAAACCAAAATGTTTTGTCTATTCTGTAAAAAAAACAGTTCAAATAAAAGTCAAAGTATAATGAACACCACCAGACCTGTTACATCATGATCAAATATAAACTTTACATTTAAGCTCAGTGTACAGGAATGAGAAAATAAGACACAAGTCCAAAGAAGGTAACAGGTGATGACAATGGTCAGTGAATTACTTACAGTGTGGCCCACTCTCAGTCCAGCTCAGGTAGCCCTGTCTGTGTGAGAGAGAGACAGAGAGATGAGTTTTAAAAATGTAGCAATTTCTCACATACAAATCAGTACAAGTTATCTACATTTAATTGGGGCCTTTTCATTCATTTATTCAGATGAACAAACAGTTTAAGTGTACTAACAGCGCTTCATCGACATCTAAATGATTCAATTTATGGATTTATTGAAGTCTTTACTTCCCTAATAATGATCTTTTAATTGTCTGCCAAAATGAAGAAACACACGTATCCAGCTCTCCATGTGCAGTTCCTCCATGTGCTCCTCCCAGAATTAAAAAAATACTGGATCATACTGTAACTTTGGGCAGGCTTTTCTTAGGACAGCAGTAAAGTGCTGTATTGTTGGAATATAGTAGTGATCTGTTGAAAAATGGTCAGTAGAACGTAATTAAACGGTTTTTATGTTATTTAAAAATAACAGCTTAATACTGTTGGAATCTGGCTGTAAATTTACAGCAATCGTTTACAGTGTAAATATATAGAAACATGGATACAAATTTAGGGATGGGAATTGATAAGATTTAATCAATACCAATGCTGTTAACGATCCTGCTAATCGATCCAATTCCTTAATGATTCCCTTATTGATTCCTGCAGATTTTGCATATGGGCAAATGTTGGTCTGATTTTCAGTGGCAACAATGTCAAACATACATCACAGTATAGATAACTGCTCCTGCAAGTTGCTGGTGTTTCCACTCACTTAAGGTTGTGCAGTAGGTGCAATGAAAATTAAGCTACAATTCTGATGCTTCTGAACTCTGTCAGTGGGAGGAACTGATAAGGGAACTGATAAGCAAAAAGATTAATGATATCGATTCTTTGATGGAGCTGTTAACGATTCTCAACTGGAATTGGTTTTCGATTCCCATCCCTATACAAATTCAATAAATGTACATGCACACACACAAAATTTTTTTTTTATACATATATATATATATCTATATATATCTATATAGATATAGATATAGATATACACATATATATGTATATATATGTAACCCAGTGGCGGCTGGCCAATAGAGGGCGCTAGAGCGCCGCCCCTCCAGAATGTGATTTTAAATGTATTTACTTTATTTTGAAAAAATTAATATTACCAAAACTTGCTTATTCAAATGTGTGATATAAATATATATATAACACAATATATATCCATTAAGATATAAAGTAATTAATTTCATTAATGTAAAACAAAAGTAAGCCTTCTCGTCTCTAACTCCGTGTCTGATGGGCGCTAGAAAAAGTGCCCATCAGACAGTGACGAATAGCCAATAAGGGACTGTTGCCAGGGCAAGATCAGCACATATCAACGTGAATTTGGCCAATCAGCGTCGTTGAAAATAATCTCCGAAGGGCGCTTTTTGAATCGCCCCTGGGGTTTATTCGGGTTTATTCGGGTTTATTCGGCTTGTGTCGGCGTGCCGGTGTGTTGAATTAACTGGTGACCATCCAGGCAGATGTGAAGGGGGCGGGCCTTTGAAGGACCCTTTTGTTTACTATCCAAACACCTCCCATTATTATACATTATACTCAAAATTATCTCTTTACACCAATTTATTTACTTACTTAGTGGTGAAAGTGACTTCACAACATTTGCGTGACAACGAAAGATTTTGAAGACTTACAGACTTATTTGACGGCGTAAACATGCGGAAGGTAATATATAGGTAACTATCTTAGATGCCTGATTAAAATGTCAAACTTTCGACAGTGTCAACTTGTGATAGCCCTGAAACCCGCATTTTTCCGTCACTTTGGCGTATCAACAAACAATTTGTTCATGCTCAGCGTATAACGGAGTCTGGACGACTTGAAAACAGGTAAAGAGAAGTAGTTTTTTATGTGGAGGAAAAGAAATGTGGACAATTAGACACATGTTCACCTTACTCATTTTTGTGTATGAAGTTATTTTTAATTTACACATGCACACATGTTCCCCTTACTAATTATTGTGTATAAAGTTATTTTTGATCTACACATGCACACGTTCCCCTTACTAATTTCTTTCTATATAGGTTATGTAAGCTTTTCAGCAGTATATGGTTGACCATTTGCATGTAATTATGTGTGTGTGTGTCTGATATGTGTGTGCACCATTCTGTAATCTGTTATTTTTATTTGGAATCAATAATAACAATTTTACGAAGCACTGGTATCCTGTAGTTTGTGTCGAATCGTAGTGGGATGGTTGTTAAAAACTTAGTGCTCCACAGTACTGCCCCACCTAGAATACTTTTCACCAGCCGCCACTGATGTAACCCCTTCTATTCTGTCACACTTCTGGCAGAATGACGAGACGACTCAGGATTCAGGTTCAGAGCATTTACTGCATACACAGAAACACAGGATGAGACATAGGGTGCGTGCACAGGCATCAAACACAGCTCTTGCTCCTATGAGTCAAAACAAACACACACACACAGTAACGTACACGTCTCCAGGTGACTGATATGATGCTAGCATCTTTAACGATTTAGCGGTTTTATCACGGACGTAACAAAGTCATACATAAAAATATTCGCACAGTGTCCGTGTCAGAAAATGTCTGTACTTATCATATCACTGCACATCACTTGGCTCAACTTAAAACTACTGTATTGTGTGTTAAAAATATGCAGCGGAGCTGTGCATGCAACATACCTTTCATGGAAACCAGACAGCAAAGAGAACGAGCTGCTGGTTTCGAGAGGGGTCCAGCTGCAGACCTCCACTCTCAGCCGGCCAACGGCTGCTCCAGTGTGAATCAGAAGCCACCTCAAATGTGAGACGGACGTGACGTAAATATAAATAATTATAAATAACACCGGCGCGTTTGCGCTACCTCCAGTCATTTTAATAAAGATAATCGGGAGAAAAACTTGGTATGAGACAGCATTTCACCTAGGAATGTATGAGCAGGGAGTGTTATGAAGGACTTTTGGGCTCTGCTGTGACGTTCACCGAATCACCTCTCCGTCACTCGGTTTCTATGCTCGTTCCGGGGCGGCAGCAGACGATTTAAAAACACTTTATGTTTAATGGACTCATCTGGCAGGAAGGCTGTTTTTGGGGTTGTTGCCGCGCAGTGGTGTGAAGGGGTCTTAACTAATAAAACCTAGAATTGATGCTGCCTTTGTCCTCGTGTTACAGTTAACTTTGTGTTTTTTAATGTAGCACGACTGACGAATCAAGTTACCACGGTAACCAACAACACTGACACCATTTCCTTCTCACATTGGAGGTGATCATGACGTCACTTCCTTCTGACGATGGAGGTGTAGAGTCTGCAAGCTAGTCGGCTGAGAGTGGAGGTCTGCAGCTGGACTGTCTTGTGCAGCACGACCCTTCAAAATAAAAGTCTTCCTTCATAAACTAATAAAGTAGAGCCTTGCATGTAAATACAGAACGTGAACATTTTACAGAATGAAAATAGATTAAAAAAAAAAAAAACACAATGTAGGAACATTACAAAGAATTTTGACGAACTTCACACAAAAAATGCACACTCGTTACATATATATATATATACATATATATATATTTATATATACAGACACATATATATACACTTATATTCATATATATATAATGTATATGTTAATCTTACATACAACACTCTATGATAAACAATAAATGAACAAATAATGAATGGATATTTTAATAAGTGCATTTATAAATATGTTTATAATGGTCTTTTGAGTCGGAGCTCTTTTTTTCTCACTGGTATAATTGGTAAAACTGAGCTTGAAATGTACTGGTCAACAGATGAAATGATGGCTGCCCCGTACTTCAGTAAGGTCATGTCTCATAATAAATTTGAAATAATTTGGAAATTTCTTCACTTCACTGATAATGAAACAACTGTGATGACAAGTTCTACAAAGTACGCCTTGTCCTGGATTATCTAGTGTCTACATTTAGGGAACTGTATGAACACAAACATCAGCACTGAGGGAATGTCTCTGTGGCGGGGGCGCCTGCCTTTCTAAGTGTACAATCAAACAAAAGTCAACAAAATCTGGAATAAAGTCTTTCATTCTCTGTGATTCAGAGACAGGGTACTGTTTTATTTAAAACCCTACTGTGGAGAAAGTGCTCTGCTGGAGACAGTCGTCTCTCTTCTTGACTGCTTAGCAGCTCACGGCTACAGACTGTTCAACAGCAACTAAAACAACTCTGATGCCCGATGTACCAACTTCTCGATCTGAAAATCAACATCTGTGGCACACTCAGAAAGAACAGAGGCGAACCATCAGTGCTCCGAGATGATGGAATGTAGACCTTTGGAGAGAGGGACCTCCAAGTATTATTATCACAAAAATACTGTCATGGTCTTCACTTGGAGAGACAAATTGTAAAAATTGTTGCAACGTTCCATCAGAATGTCACAGAGAACATCCAGGTTTAGCAAAGAGGCCACACAAAAACAATGTGAAGCAAAACCAGCTTGTGTTGTTGAATTCATCAATGTGATGAATGGAGTCGATAGATTAGACCAAAACACTGCGTTCTACCCCTTTGTCAGAAGTGGACAAAGAAATTTGTAACCTGCTTATTTCAGATCAGTTTGTTCAAGCTTTTGTCATTTACAAAGCTAAAAACCCACACAGCAAATGCAGCACTCTTCTGCCACTCTTCAGCCAAGAACCTGAGAGACAGACTGATGGTCAGGAAACTGAAGCAGGCAGAGGCCAACCACAGTGAAGAAAACCCCAAGAGCACCAACAACACTGACTTTAGGAGGATGGTGGGAGTCCTCAGAGAGGCCACAGTGTTAAAAGGTCAGATAGTGGAGGATGTCAACACACATAAATATCTTGGAACAATCATTGACAACAAACTGAACTTAGAGGAAAACTGAAGCTGTGTGTAAAAAAGGACGCCAGCGCCTCTTCTGTTTAAGAAAACTGTCCACTTTTTGGGGGGGCTTTTATGGCCTTTATTGGATAGGACAGCTGAAGACTGACAGGAAAGTGGGTGAAGAGAGGGGGGATGACATGCAGCAAAGGGCTGCAGTCAGGACTCGAACCAGCGACCACTGCTGGGGGTTGGCAGCCCCCGTACATGGGGCGGACGCTCTACCAACTGAGCTAATGTCCGCCCTGAAAACTGTCCACTTTTAACATTGACAGGACCATGCTGACCTCGTTTTATCTGGCTTTTATTGAATCAGTTTTATCATTCTGTCTTGTTTTGTGGTTTGTAAATGCGTCCTTGAAAAACAAAAAACTGTTTAAACCAAATCGTGAAATGGTCTTGTAAGGTGATTGGAGAGTCTCAGCTTTACCCAGAATCCCTGTACACTAAACAGCTACAGAGGAAAGCTAACTCTGTTGTAAGAGATGACTCCCACTCTCTCAATGGGAGAGTTTCAGCTGCTCCCATCAGGTCGGAGGTTCATGGTACCTGCTTGTTAAACCAGACGCTCCAAAAACAGCTTTGTACCAGCAGCCGTCCATGCTGTTAACAAATGAGTCATGCAACATTACCTCACTAATTCATTTATTCCTTGTACTGTTTCTTTCATCTTGTTTTTATGAATGGCACATCTTTATCTTTTAGCTTGGTTTGACATATTTTTAGGCCCTTTTTACCTCCCATTTTTTTAACTTATCTTGCTTCTTACCTCAGGGCCGTCTTCTTTGTTCTTTTAGCCTAAGCTCTGTCATCACTTTGTCTTGTTTTGTGTGTTTTGTGTAGTACGAGAGAACTCACTTACTGTAAACTGAATTTACCCAAGGGTACAAAAAATATTCTGAATCTGAATCAATCAATCAATTGTTCATCATTAAAGATATATTTTGTTAGTGATTTTGACCTTGGCTACCTACACTAACAGTTAAAAGTTTGGACACACCCTCCCATTGCTTTCAATGACAGTGTGTGTGATGATGATGAGTTTTTGTCTTATTTTGAAAATCCCAGTTCCTGTTTTGTCCTTGTTGCTTCTGCCTTTTCTCCTCTGTCTTTTGGCTCCCGCTCTGGTCATTGCACCATGGTAACTGTGTGTCCAAACTTCGACATGTTGTGTACACTAATCACGTCATTGTTGCATCCAGGTTAAAGTTTGTGAAGAATTAGAAAAAAGTACTGCAAGGTATTCCAGAAAAAGAAAGTTTACATGAGTGAAGTTAGCCTTTGACCTGTTGGATTTTTAAAAAAAGTAATCTTAATATTTCATTACACATAGATATGTAATGTACAGATGTTGGTGTTTTTTTAAAGGATCTATCTATAGACCTGAAAACAGCACAAAAGTGGTAAATATGTATTGATGTCCATAACTGATATATTTAAATGTATATATGTAAAGATTGTTAGAAATATGATGCTTCATGAGATGTTTTTTTGTGTTTAGTTTTTTGATGGACCCTTACATTTTGGAGAATGTTTGGATTTCTTTAACTGATATTTATTATTGTTGATGTCAATGCTATTTTGTTATATTTTTATTTATTGTACCTATTTTTACATGAAATAAAGTCAAAACTGTAAAAGGTAAATCAGTTCAATCTTTGAAATCAATGTCTTTGAAAAAAAAATTCTCTTTTTTGTTGAAAATGTTTCTTCATGAAAGTGACACATAAATAAATGTTTAAAACTCAAGAAGAAATCAAGATAGAATCGTATAGTTTTGTGTTTCAAAGCTGAAGTTCTGTTCTTTCTGTTGACGTCTTCTGTGTTAATTACATTGGTCCTTCACAGATCAGTGGATCTGATCAGAAAGGCTGGTGCTGGCTGACCTCCTGTTAAAAACTCTCTGTGGGGAAAGTGTTAATGACTGTAGCAGTCTTAGCTGTACAGGTCCACAGCAGCAGATCATTCATGTTGGTCACATATGAGGGATATTTACACGACATACTGTGTGAATTAACTGACTATAACACAGTGACGATGATCACATGGGCCTAAAGAGGTCCAATATCAGCAACTGTAGGACCTGAAGCTATGAAGGTCCACAGCAGGAGGTTATTCATGTTGGGCACATGGGCTACAGTGACATGTGTGAGATGTGCAAGAACTAGCTTGTTTTGGTAGATTAATGACTCTGAAGTTAATATTGGGAACATCAGTACTAATTAAAGAGTAATAAAAGAAGGCAAAATATTAGCATTTAAAGCTATGAAGGTCCACAGCAGCAGGTTACTCATGTTGGTAATCATCTGTCTCCGTCACAGCTGTCTGAACCCCTCCACCACCTGGTATCTGGGCGACGACTGCAGAGACCCCATACAGAGAATACCTTTTCTTGTCGTGCCGAGCATGGCGGCTGCCATTCTCTCATTGATGGTGGGAGTCCTGGCAGTGTGCTTACTGAGGACCAGACAGTCACAGAAGAGGTGAGACCCACACAGACATCATGGATCTTCAACACGGGGCTTATGGCTAACTCACAAACACCATGTTCTGTCCATGAGGGCTTTGGTGAATATGACTGTGGACACTACGGTGAGACATGCTGAAGTCTGTGCTGTGTTTGCAGGAGCAGAGACAGGAAGGAGCATATGGTCAAAGAGTGGCTGAAAGAGGACTTTCAGTGGTCCAGACGCAGCACTGGTAAAACCTTTGTGTGGTTGTGTGTGTGGATCCTTTTGTGAGTTTAATGTGGGTTTGGAGGGTGGGTGGGATTTTGTATTTTAATTTGTGTCTCCTGACTGTTTGCTTTTGTTTTGTGTTTGAGTGCACTGATACTTTGTGTTACAGTTTTTGTTGAAAAAGGTAATTATAAAAACATTTTGATCGACTGAAGAATATCTGTAAGGACTTCTGGTTATGGCACTAAGTTCAGTGTTTCCAGAACTTTCTATCAGATGTTCCAGAAAATCCCTCAGCTAGTTAAGGGCACATTAAAGGGACAGTTCAGTATTTTTGAAGTGTGGTTGTATCAGCTCCATGTGTCCACTAAGTCCATTAGATGCAGTAAAAGTTCTCTCCTCTCCATCAGTAAGACACAGTCTGTAAGAGTCTGTGACGAAGAAATAGACGCTAACAGGAAAGTACCATACAACTAAGGGGATTTTCCCTGCTCAACTCAAATCAAAAAGTAAAGCCATAGTTTAAGAGGATGCTACATATAAGTGTTTTAAGTACATTAACTTTTTGGAAATATAAAGTTTACCTGGACCTAAGCTAACTCACATCATGTATCCCTCCGCACAGTGCTTCTGTGAGCTGCTGAATCACTCCGCTTCACTCTCAGCTGTTGTAAACATAACAAGCTAGAGATTTCAGATGCCAGTTGTAGCTTCATGTAACATTTATCAAGTATTGTAATTCTATATTGTTATTGTTAGCGGTGTGAGGAAGAGACAATGCAGGAAATTAAAAAAGGGATGATTATGATGGCGCTGATGAAGTTCCTTTCACTTTGGAGTCAAGAGGATACCTGTATGAACCGTAGTTTACAGAAGAAGAGCTGCTGAAGATGGAGACGAACAGACCGCAAAGAATACAGAGGAAACATCCACGGACATCAAGAAAGAGTCGGAAATAAACAGCGGTGTGGGTGTATGAACTAGCCAGAGGGAACAGGTGATAGAGGCGTCTGTATTACTCATCAAACAGACTTTCCAGCTCTCCTGAATCCTGGAGTTTTGGGTCATTCTTTAATTTTCCGAAGATAAACTGAAAAGATGTCCCAAACCTGAAGGACCTAATGACAGTTTCTCCTCAAAGTAAGTAATAATGATCTGTCAGAAACAAACAACAGAGTAGAGGAGGCTGTTTACCAAAACATGTCTGTGTCTCTCTCCACACACATGCACACACTCACAAAGATTATTGTGTATTAGCCTCTTATATATGTGTATAGATGTTATGTGCACACAATCTGTCAGGTAAGAGGTAACGAGAGATGCATTCACCATACGATGTAACCACATGCCCTCATTACACAGAGGAATACGGTGAAAGCTGAGTTCTCCATGATGCACATCTGTTTCTGCATCAACAGAAGCATCACAAAAACCATCTCAGAAATATTTGTTACATAATCTGATATCAATCAGTCTACAACAGGTGTCTGAAGCTGCTAGCTTGTTATGTTTACAACAGCTGAGAGTGAAGTGGAGTGATTCAGCAGAGGGATACATGACATGAGTCGGTTAGGTCCAGATAAACTTTATATGTCTGCAAGTTTTATGCACTTAAAAACACTCATATGTAGCATCCTCTTAAACTGTGGTGTTACTTCTTGATTTGGTTTCTTGTAGGTGGAGAAAATACCCTTTGTTCTTGGTACGGTACTTTTCATGTTAGCGTCTATTTCTTCATCACAGACTCTTATAGACTGTGTCTTACTGAGGGAGAGGAGAGAACTTTCCACTGTATCTAATGGAGTTAGTGGACACATGGAGTTCATTCAACCCCACTTCAAAAATACTGAACTATCCCTTTAAGGACATGATAGATGATCCTTCAGTCTTCACCTGACTGAACCATTAACTTTGAAATTTGTACTTTTTCAGAGACCTTCAGAAAGCCTAAGTTCACCCAGGATAATACATCCATCCAAACCAAGGATCTTCATCTCAGTCAGCCTACCAGAACGACTTCAGAGGAGCAGCGAGCCCGTTCTCCCCCTCACAGCCACACTACAGAAAAGACACCAGATCCAACTAAGCCAACCAGTTGGTAAGTTTTTATGCCCAAACTGAAAAGCAGAAGCAGGTCTGTGTGTCTGTGACCAACAACCCCTGTGACTGCTTCAAGGACGTTTTTACAGCTGAGGTTCATCACTGCTCTGGGACTGGACCTTCCAAAGGACCTGTCCTACACTGTAGTACCCCCATACTTCTTAAGGTGGGGTCTGCAGTGGATTTATTCTCTTTGAAAGTGAGATCAGTCCCTGTCACCCACACTGCTGCCAGTCACACAGTGATGCAGACAAAGTTTAGCTACTTATTATTTCTTTAAATCTCTAGAAGCATTTACTCTACCGTGGAAACACTCTTACTAATATTTCACTCTGAGGGTCCTTTAATAAATTTATTCATTTACCCCTCATGACAAAACAATGTCATGAGGGGTAAATATTAGCTGTTAGCTGTTCCTTTGACTGCACTCTTCTGGAGTGAGATGTCTGATGTTTCTCCAGGGATCTGTTGGAGCCACTTCTCCAGTGTGGGGGTCACTGCCCCAAGTGCCCCGATGACCACAGGCACCACTGTTGCCTTCACCTTCCAGGATTTCTCCAGCTCCTCTTTGAGCCCTTGGTATTTCTCTAGTTTCTTGTGTTCCTTTTTCTTGATGTTGCTATCACTTGGGATGGCTACATCTATCACAACGGCTTTCCTCTGCTGCTTATCTATGATCACAATGTCGGGTTGGTTACCATTTTGTCAGTCTGTATCTGGAAGTCCTACAGGATCTTGGCTTTGTCATTCTCCATGACCTTTGGAGGTGCTTCCCATTTTGACCTTGGGGTCTCCAGTTTGTACTCTGCACAGATGTTCCTGTACACTATACCGGCTACTTGATTATGGCGTTCCATGTTTGCTTTTCCTGCCAGCACCCTACACCCTGCTGTTAAGTGCTGAACTGTTTCAGGGCCCTCTTTGCACAGCCTGCACCTGGGATCTTGCCTGGTGTGGTAGATCTGGGCCTCTATTGCTCTGGTGCTCAAGGCCTGTTCCTGTGCCGCCATGATTAGAGCCTCTGTGCTGTCCTTCAGTCCAGCCCTCTCCAGAGGGGTATTGCACAAAACCAGGATAAGGGATTAAGCCGGCAAACATTGGTTATCCTGGATGAAGTTAGCCTCAAGTCGGTTGAACAAAAGCTGGCCAAGTTTATCCCGGACAAGTTACCATGGTGATTTATTCTCTGGAGCTAGCCTGCTCCAGACCAGGCTAACTACCATGATTAGATTAATCCTGCGCTGGCTCTGCTGTCTGTAATGTGAGAAATGAGCGTGGTTTACAGCATTTCCATGCTTTCTCTACACGTTACATCATTTAATCATCCTGCACCCAAATCTTAAGTCATTGCATTTGCTGGTTGACTTTAGTATTTATGTTTATGAATCTTTGATAAGTTCCACTAAATTACTTTTTATACCATTGATGCATGGTATTCACTCTGATGGACAGATGTATAACTCCATCAGAATATAAAATTGAAAAATTAAGATGATTTTTAACTTGTTTGAAAGTAAAAACAAACATTTTATAATGTATGCATTTGTGATTCAGTAATTCATGCATGAAAGGGTTAAACACTCTTTCTTTTTGTTCATTCGGTTTCATTATTGTCAGCCCTAGTGTTTTATTGCAATACTAATAGAGACAGCTTGTCAAATTGCTGTCAGAGGTTTGATTAATATGTATATCATTACAGTTAATTGAATTATTACTTTTAACGATTGCTGGAGTTGCAAGGATGGATTCAATAGCGACTGACGAGGGCAACATATTATTTATAGGTCCAACTTCCTATTCACCTGTTACCCCTTCATGATGGCATGCCCTTTTTTGGAGGATGTATTGGATGAGGAAGCGCTCATCATCATTAAGTGCTGAATTTTGAATAATAAATGATCTTGTGTGGTACTTTTTGCTGTGTATGTGCATTTTGTCCAGCATTAGTAGTACGCTGTGTAGTCAATTTCTAAAACCCACATCTCCAAATCAATTGTATACCCCACATTCACCGTAAAAGAGAAAAAAAAACATTTCCAAATTTTATTTAGTTTTCTTTATTTGGTCATTTCTCAGCTTTCATTCTGGAGTTGAGAGAGAGAAAAAGTAAAAATGATTAACACACTCAGTTACAGATATGGTTACAGTGTGCACTGCTATGTCGACTCACCTTCCGTTCCAATTTTTCGATCTCTATGTCCAATACCCTAAGCTTCCTTTTTTTTTTTAATTTCTATGTCCAGATCAATCCAGATTCCTCTTTTCCCTCTGAATTTTCACTTCTGCCAGCTCTACCTGTTTCTGCAGGTGATTGGCATAAAGCACCTGGATAGTTTGTGAATTCTGTAGAAGAATTATCAAAAAAGTCATCAGCTCCGCATCCTTGAACTGTAGTTATGACAGTGTCTGTGGAGTACAGTTTATTAATTGTGCATGTTCGTGCAACTTATACGCGTTAAGCCGCTCTGTTATTAACTGCCAGGCTTTTTCCCTCTCCTTTGTTACAACACTCGTGTTGCCTTTCTTGTGGATTATATGTTTTACTTCTTCATATAGTTGAAGAAG